>SZWC01000491.1:145636-157425 GCA_023375785.1 Penium margaritaceum
TAGCCACTGATCTAAGCTTTCCAGAACACCAAAGCATGCCAGATTTGGAGCTTCCTAGTAGATTCTATGGCTTCTAGAGTGCTCCTTGGTAGGCTGTCCTTTTCCCACCTAGGAAGGCATCCCTTCCCTCCTCTAGAAGCTTCTGCCCCTTCCTAGTTTTCTCAGCTTGCTTCTAGTAGGAGGGAAGGTGTCCAGAAGACCAAGACACTTCTAGATGCCTTGTAGGACAAGTCACCCCTTCTAGAAGGTGTGCCACCTTCCTGGACCCTCTCCTGACCTTCTAGAAACTTAAAGAGGAACTCTAGAGGTTGAGCTAGCTTCCTGGCATCTATTTTCCACCTCCCTTGAGGCAGGACAGAAAATGATCTTGTGGGACTTGAACCCGGGCCCCTGCCTCTATAGGTGGATACCATTAACCACTAAGCCACTACGGCTTGTCTTTTTGGTGTTTCTTTTTGGAGTCAGTCCTGCCATGGTGAGGAGCATCATTCCAACACAAACTTTGTGTGCAAGGAATACAAACAAACACTCTCAACCCTCAGATTCCCAGCCATCAAGACAATGTTTGTACCACTAGAGCCCCCAAATCACGCTGCCAAGTGGCCCACCGTGGTTCTTGCTCAATGCCTTCCACTGCTCTACTTCAATGATGATGACACCACCAACTTTGGTGTCTGGCACGACACCCTGGGCTCAACTAATGCCAGCATCGTTCTGCGAGGTTTCTCTTACCTTGCCCTCATATGCGATGAACGAGAATACCCACGACAAGACAGTTCCTTCGTTCATCGCCTAGATCAAGCATACTGGGGTGACTAATTCTACATCATGCACCAGGTCTGAGCTCTCCTCTACATCATCATAGACAAGACTTTCCACAGCATCATCCAATCGCATAGATACTCCATTTGGAGAATCATTCATGAAATTGGACTACAATGTGCGAGGGGGAGGCCCAGACCAATCAACAATCCTGCAATAACGGCCACGTAGATTGGTGCCGTCCAAAATCCCAGCTTCTGCTCCCAGACCTCATCGACTCCCTAGACCTCCTCCTCCAAGAAGAAGACCAGAGGTCCCTCCAGTCGTCTCCTCGGATGATGAGTATCCAAGCGATTAAAGGATCCTGATGAGTCTGGTTCAGGAGGAGTGTTGGAAATGAGCAAGAACCAGCCTCAATCCTTCCATCCCTTGGAAAGAATTGAGTCTCAGAATAAAGGTTCAGGCCCCATCAGAACCAACTTGACCAAACGGCTCTTCGGTCACCTGACCGTTTAACCAACAGTCAAGTCATCCCCTAATAAAGTGACAACTGTCACCCGCGTCCGCCTAGCGTAAAGAAGCCATTGCATTGGCGAAGCTGGAGGTGGTCCACACTGATGTGTGCAGACCATTTGAGAGCTCCATCGGGGGCACTTGCTACTTTGTGACCTTCATCGATGATCACAGCCGCCAGCTCTACCTCTACATCATCAAGAGGAAGAGTGAGGTCCTGACATGTATGCAAGAGTTAGTGGCGACAGTGGAGTGGCAAACATGGTTGAAGGTGAAGGCGTTCCGGATCGACAATGGCGGCAAGCACGAGGGCTGCTCTGTATGGATGTAGAGCAAGGGGATCGCGTGGCAGAAAACTAGGCCACACTCTCCCCAGCAGAACGGCGTTGCCGAGAGGGAAAACCACACCATCCTCAACATGGTCCGGTCCATGTTGATCAATGCCGGCCTCGCGCAGCGGTACTGGGGCGAGGCGGCACGGACAGCGGCGTACGTCATGAACCTGACGCCGAAGAAACCGCTAAAAGACGCGGAGTCCAAGGTGTGGAAGACGCCACTAGAAGTGTGGAGCGGGAGGAAGCCAACTGTGGTACACCTTGGCACATTTGGTTGTGTTGCACATGCTGTTGTGCAGGCACGGGAGGGGCGGGACAACTCTGCACAACTTCGTACAACTTTGTACAACTCTATACAATTATGCACAGCTTTGTACAACTTTCACAGATCCGTACAACTCCGTAGAACAAAATACGACTCCGTCCATCTCTACTTTACCCCGTATAAGTTTTATAGAACTTGCTACAAACCTGAACAACTCTGTACAACTCCATACAAATCCAAAAAAACTCTGTACAGGTCGGTACAACTCCGTAAAACTATCAACAACACCCTAAAACTGCCTACAACTACGCACATCCCCGTACAAATGAATACAGCTCCGTACAACCCGGTACAACTCCACACAATCCTGTACAATTCCGTACAACTTTGTATAACTCCGTACAACTATGTACAACTCCGTCCAACTCCTTACAACTCCGTACAACTGTGTACAACTCCGTACAACTCCGTACAACTCTATACAGCTCCGTACAACTTGCTACAACGTGCTTCAGCTCCGTACAACCCCGCACAACTCCGTACAACTACGTACAACTGCGTACAACTCCGTACAAATCTGTACAAATCCATTCAACTCCGTACAACTCCGTACAACTCCATACAACTGAGTACAACTATGTACAACTCCGTACAACTCCGTACAGCGGTGTAAAAATTGCTTCAACTCCGTACAACTCCATAAAACTCTGTACAACTCTGCACAATTCTGTATAGCTCTGTACAGCTCCGTAGAACTCCGTACAACTCTGTACAATTCCTTACAACTCCGTACAACTCCGTACAACTGTATAAAACTCCCAAAAACTCCCTATAACTTGATACAAATCAGTATAACTCTGTATAGCTCTGTACAACTCCGTAAACCTCTGGACAACTCCGTACAATTCTGTACAACTCCGTACAGCTTCCTAAAACTCCTCCCAACTCCGTACAAGTCCCTCCGACTCCGAACATCCCTGTACACCTCCGTACAACTCCGTACAACTCTGTACAATTCCTTACAACTCTGTACAACTCCGTACAACTCCATACAACTCCCAACGACTCCCTACAACTTGATACAAATCAGTAAAATTCCGTATAGCTCCGTACAACTCTTTAAAACTCTGTACAACTCCGTACAATTTGCTACAACTGCGTACAGCTTTGTACAACTCCTCCCAACTCCGTACAAGTCCCTACCACTCCGAACATCTCTGTGCAACTCCGTACAACTCCGTACAGCTTGGTACAACTTTGTACAACTCCATGCAACTCTGTATTACTCTGTACAACTCCGTAGAACATTATACAGCTCCTTCCATCTCTGTACAACCTCATCAAACTCTATACTGCTTTGTACAACTATGTACAACTCACTACAATTCCGTACAACTCGCTAAAAATCTGTACAACTCTGTATCACTCCATAAAACTCAAAAAAACCCCTCACAACTCCGTGCAACTCAGTGCAACTCCGTACAACTGTGGACAACCCCATACAAATCTGTACATCTCCGTAGAACTCCACTCCGTACAACTCTGTACAAATCGCTACAACTACATACAACTCCGTACACCTCAAAACAACTCTGTAAGTTATGTGGAACTTTTTGAAGCCCCGTACAACTCTGTACAACTCGGTACAACTGTGTAAAACTCTGTACAAATTGCTACAACTCCGTACAACTCCGTACAGCTCAGTACAGCTCCGTAGAACTCCATACAATATCGTATAACTCCGTACAACTCTGTAGATCTTTGTACAACTCCAAAAAACTGCATACAGCTCCATACAACTTCGTACAGTATTTCTGCAACTTGCTACAAATCCGTACAGCTCCCTACAACTCTGTACAACTCCATATAACTCCGTACGCCTTTGTACAACTCCCTACAACTCCATATAAATCCCTCAGACTTCGTACATCTCCGTACAACTCCGTACAACTCCGTACAACTCTCTGAAGCTCTATATAGATCAGTACAACTCCGTCCAACTCCGCACTGCTACGTCCAACTCTATATAACTCTATACAACTCGCGAAAACTTTGTACTACTCGCTACAACTCTGTACAACTCCGTACAACTCCGTACAACTCTGTACAGCTCCGTACACCTTTGTACAACTCCGTACAACTCTGTACAACTCTGTTCAATTCCGTATACCTCTCTACAGCTCCATACAACTCTGAACAACTCTGTGAATTCTCTACAACTCCGTACAACATCGTTAACCTCCGTATAGTGAGTATGGAGTACGCTTTTGTAAAGCTCTGTACAACTCCGTACATCTCCATCTAACTGCGTACAATTCCGTACAACTATATACATCTCTGTAAACTTTTGTTCAACTCCGCACAACTCTGTACAACTCCGTACAACTCCGTACAACTCCGTATAGCTCTATACAACTACGTCCAGCTTTGTACAACTTTGTACAACTTCATTCTATTCTGTACAACTCAGTACAACTATGTACATCTCTGTACAACTCCTTAAACCTCTGTACAAATGGCTACAACTGCGTACAACTCCGTGCAGCTCCGTCCAGTTCCGTACAACTCCGTACAACATTGTGCAACTCCATACAGCTGCGAACAACTCCCTTCAACTCCATCAACCTCCGTACAACTCTACACAACTCTGTACAACTCTATACAACTCTGTACAGCTGCAAACAACTCCATACAACTCCATCAACCTCCGAACAACTCTCTACAACTCCGTACAACCCTCTACAACTCTGTACTAATCCATACAACTATGTACAGCTATGTAAACCTCCGTACAACTACATAAAACCCTGTACAACTCTGTACAACTCCGTACAACTTCATACAGATCTGCAAAACTCCATGTACTTTGCTACAACTCCGTACAAATTGGTAAAACTCCGTAAAACTCCGTATAACTGAGTACAACTCTGTACAACTCTGTACAATCTGCTACAAATCCGTACAAATCCATATAGATCTCTACAACTCCGTGCAACTCCGTACAAATTTGTACAACTCCGTACAACTTCATACAGATCTGCAAAACTCCATGTACTTTGCTACAACTCCGTACAAATTGGTAAAACTCCGTAAAACTCCGTATAACTGAGTACAACTCTGTACAACTCTGTACAATCTGCTACAAATCCGTACAAATCCATATAGATCTCTACAACTCCGTGCAACTCCGTACAAATTTGTACAACTCCGTACAACTCCGTACCCATCAGTAAGACTCCATACAACTCCGTAAAAGTCCTTAAAAATCTGTACAGATCGGTTTAACTGTTGACAACTCCATGCAACTCTGTACAGCTCTGTAGAATTCCGTACAACACCGTACAACCTGGTACTGCTCCGTACAACTCCCTACAACTCCATCAAACTCCGTACAACTCCATACAACTCCGTCATACTTTTATACAGCTTGCTTCCAGCCCGATCAATTTCGTACAGCTCTGTACCACAATATAAAACTATGTCGAACGCCGTACAACCCTGCACTACCCCGTACAACTCCATAAAACCCCGCACAAATCTATAGAATTCCCTACAACTCTGTACGACTCCCTACGACTCTGTACAGCTCCCTACTACTCCGTACAACTCAGTACAACTCTGTACAACTCTTTACACCTATGTACAACTCCATACAACTCCATAAAAATCTGTACAACTCCATCTGCCTCCGTACAACTTCTTCCAACTCTGTACAACTCCTTTCAACTCCGTGCAACTCCGTGCAACTCGCTATGACTCCGTACAACGTGTGCAACTCTGTACAACTCTGTACAGCTCTGGTCAACTCCGCACAACTCCGTACAACTCTGTACAACTCCGTACAACTCCTCACAACTATGTACAACTTTCTACAGCTTTGTACAACTCCGTACAACTCTGCACAGCTCTGTACAACTCCGTACAACTCTGTACAGCTCCGTACAACTTTGTAAAGAACTGTACAAATCTGTACAACGCCATACAACTCAGTAAAACTCCATATAAATTGCTACAACTCCGTACAACTCCGTACGACTCCATACAACTTTGTACAGCTCCGTTGAACTTGCTACATTTCCCTACAACTCCATACAACTCCTTACAGCTCTGTACATCTCCGTACTATTCCGTACAACTCTATACAACTCCATAAAATTCCGTACTACTCCTTAAAACTTCGTACGACTTCTTATATCTCCGTACAACTAGATACAACTCTGTACAACTCCATCAAAATTCTTACAACTCTGTGAACTTTGTTCAACTACGTACAACTCCGTATAGCTTTCTAAAACTCCGTGCAACTCCAAAAAACTTTTTAAAACCTCTCACAACTGCGTACAACTCAGTACAACTCTCTACATCTCCATAAAAGTCCTTACAACTCTGTACACATCTCTACTACTGCGTGCAACTCCGTACAGCTCCGTACAGCTCCATACAACTCTGTACAACATTGTACAACTCCGTAAAGCTTTGTACAACTCTGTATAACTCCATCAAACTCCGTACAACTCCATACAACTCCATAACACATTTCTACAACTTGCTACAAATCTGTACAGCTCCGTACAATTCCATTCAATTCTGTACTACTCCAAACAACTTTGTAAAAGTCTGTACATCTTCGTACAACTCTGTAGAACTCCCTACAACTCCGTACAGCTCTCTACGAACCTTTACAGCTTCATACAATTCTGTACAACATTGTACAAATCCATACAACTCCGTCCAACTCGGTACGACTCTGTCAACCAGTGTACAACTCCGTACAATTCCTTACAACTCCATACAACTCTCTACAACTCCGTTTAACTCGCTACAAATCCATGCAACTCCGTACAACTCCGTACAATGCCGTACAACTCCATACAACTCCGTAGATATCCGTACAACTCAGTACAAATTGCTACAACGCCATACAGCTCCTTATAGCTCAGAACAACTCTGTACAACTCTCTACAACTTTGTACCATTATCTACAAATTTTTACATTGCAGTACAAACCTGTACAAATCAGTACAACTCTGTACCACTCTGTAGCAATTGCTAAAACTCCGTACAACTCTGTACAGATCTGTACAACTCCGTACTGCTTTGCACAACTCTGTACAACTTGTTACAACTCCGTATAACTCTGTACAACTCTGTACAACTCCGTACAACTCTGTACAGCTCCGGACAACTTTATAAAGATCCGTGCAACTTTGTAAAACTCCATACAACTCCATGTAAGTTGCTACAACTCCGTAAAAATCTGTAAAACTCTGTACAACTTCGTATAGCTCCGTATAACTCTGTACAACTCCATACAAACCGCTACGTCCATACAACTCCGTATAGCTGTCTACAACTCCGTGCAACTCCGTACTACTTTGTATAACTCCGTACAACTCCGCACCACTTAGTACAACTCCGTACAACTCTGTACACGTCCTTTCAACTTTGAACAACCTCATCAACTACGTTCAACTCCATATAACTCCACAAAGCTCCGTAGAACTCAGTTTAACACCGTACAACTCTATACTACTCCGTACAACTCCATACAACTCCATAAAACTCCGTACACCTCCATACAACTTTGTAATACATTTCTACAACTTGCTACAAATCCGCTCAACTCCATACACCTCTGTACCACTCCATAAACCTCCGTACAGCTCCGTTCAACTCTTTTCTGTTTTGTACAACTCTGCAAAACTCCGTACAACTCTGTAGAACTCTGTACAACTCCCTACAACTCGGTACAACTCCCTACAACTCTGTACAGCTCCACACTACTCTGCACAACTTCGTACATCTCCGTACAACCCAGTACACCGCTGTACAACGTCATACAACTCTGTGCAAATCTATACAGCTCCGTTTGACTCTGTACAACTTTGTCCAACTGTGAACAACTCCGTAAAACTCCGTATAACTCCATGCAGCTTGCTACAACTCCGTACAACTTGCTACATTTCCGTGAAATATTGTAAAATCCTGTACAACTCTGTACACCTTCGTACAACTGCGTGAACATTTGTACAACTCCACACAGCTCTGTACAACTTGCTACAACTCCTTACAACTCCGTACAAGTCTACACAACTCCGTACAACTCTGTACAGCTCTGTACAACTTCGTACAGATCCGTACAACTTTGTACAACACCGTACAACTGAGTACAATGCCATATAACTTGCTGCAATTCCATACAACTCTGTTCAACTCCGTACAACTTTGTACAGCTCTGTAAAACTTGTAACATTTCCGTATAACTTCTTACAACTCTGTTCCGCTCCATACATCTTTGTACAATACCGTAGTACGCTTTACAACTCCGTACAACTCCGTACTACTCCGTAAAACTCTGTACAACTCCTTACAACTGGATACAATTCTGTACAACTCTGTCAAACTCTGTAAAACTCATTAGAACTTTGCACAACTCCGTACAACTCTGTACAACTCTGCACACCTGTGTACAACACCGCAAAACGCCTTGCAACTCCGTACAACTGCGTACAACTCTGTACAACTCTGTACAGCTTCTTTCTTACAACTTTTTCGAACTCCGTAGAACACCCTACAACTCCGTACAACTTGCTATAACTGTGTACTACTCCGTACAACTCCGTACAACACTGTACAGCTCTGTACAACTCCTTACAACTCTGTTCAACTCCGTACAAATGCGTACAACTCCACACAATATTGTACAACACCGTACAACTCTGTAGAACTCCGTACAACTCACAAAAACTCCTCACAACTCCATACAACTCCGTACAATGTTTCTGCAACTTGCTCTATATCTGTACAACTCTATAAAACTCTGTACAACTCCGTACAACTCTCTACTACTACGTACAACACCGTAAAGACACCTTACAACTCCGTAAGCCTCTGTACAACTCCCTACAACTCCGTACGACCCCCTACGACTCCGTACAACTCGTACAACTCCGTACAGGTCTGTATAACTCTATACAACTCTGTACAAATTGGTACTACTTTGTACAACTCTGTACTTCTCTGTAAAACTCCGTCCAACTCCGCACTACTACGTCAAACTATGTACAACACTGCATAACTCTGTACAGCATCATTCAACTCCGTACAACTCGCTACAACTCCATAAAAATCTGTACAACTCCGTATCAATCCATTAGACTCCAAAAAACTCCTCACAACTCCGTACAACTCAGTGCAACTTCCTACAACTCTGTACAACCACATACAACTCTGTACATCTCCGTGCAACTCCACTCGTTACAACTCTGTACAAATTGCTACAACTACGCACAGCTGTGTATAGCTCAATACAACTCCTTAAATTCTGTGGAACTTTTTAAAGCTCCGTTTAACTCTGTACAACTCGGTACAACTCTGTAAATATCACTACAAGTCCGTACAACTCTGTACAGCTCAGTACAGCTTCGTACAGCTCTATACAATACTGTAGAACTTCGTACAACTCTGTAGAACTTTGTACAACTCTGTAAAACTCCATACAACTCTAAACGACTCCGTACAACATTTATACAACTTGCTACAAATCCGTACAGCTCCGTACAAGTCTGTGCAACTCCATACAACTCCATGCAACTCTGAACGCCTCCGTACAACTCCCTACAACTCCATACAACTCCCTCCGACTTTGTACATCTCCGTACAATTTGTACAGCTCCGTAAAACTTTGTAAAGCTCTGTATAGGTTGGTACAACTCTGTAGACCTTCGTCCAACACCGCACTGCTACGTCCAACTCTGGAAAACTTTGTACAACTCGCTAAAACTCCGTACTACTTGCTACAACTCTGTCCAACTCCGTACAGCTCCGCATAACTCTGTACAGCTCCGTACACCTTTGTACAACTCCGTACAACTCCGTACAACTCGGTACAACTCTGTACAACTCCGTATACCTCTGTACAGCTCCATACAACTCTGAACAACTCTGAATAATTCTCTACAACTTTGTACAACATTGTAAATCTCTGTACAGCGAGTACGGAGTACGCTTTTGTGTAGCTCTGTACAACTACGTACATCTCCTTCCAACTCTGTACAATTCCATTTAACAATATACAACTCCGTAAGATTTTGTTTAACTCCGTACAACTCTGTACAACTCCATACAACTCCGTACAACTCCGCATAGCTCTCTACAACTACGTCCAGCTCCGTACAACTTTGTACAACTTCATACAACTCTGTACAAATAAGTACAACTATGTACATCTCCGTACAAATCCTTACAACTCTGTACAAATGGCTACAACTGCGTACAACTCCATGCAGCTCCGTACAATTCCGTACAACTCCGTACAACACCGTACAACCCCATACAGCTCCGAAAAACTCCGTGTAGTTCCATCAACCTCCGTACAACTCTCTACAATTCCGTACAACTCTCTATAACTCTGTACTACTCCATACAACTATGTACAGCTATGTAAAACTCCGTACAACTCCGTACAACCCTGTACAACTTTGCACAACTCTCTATAACTCTAACCAAATCCATACAGCTGTGTCCAACTCCATCATCCTCCGTGCAGCTTCGTACAGCTCCGTTCAACTCCGTACAACTCTATACAACTCCGTACATCTCCGACCAACTCCGTACAACTCCATCAACCTCCATACAACTCTATACAACCCTGTTCACCTCTGTACAAATCCGTACAACTTTGTACAACTCCGTTGAACTCGCTAGAACTCCATGCAACTCCGTGCAACTCCGTACAATTCTGTACAAATGCGTACAAATCTGTACAACTCCGTACATCTTTGTACAACTATGTACAAATCACTACGAATCCTTACAAATCCTTACTGCTCTTTAAAACTCTGTACAACTCTGTACAACTCTGTACAACTCTGTACAACTTTGTACCATTCTCTTCAATTTTGTACAACCCAGTGCAACCCCGGAAAAATCTGTACAACTCCTTACAGCTCTACAAAAATCGCTAAAACTCCGTACAACTCCGTACAACTCTATACAACTCCGTAAAACTCCGTACAACTCTCTACAAATTTGTACTACTCCGCACAACTCTGTACAACTCCGTATAACTCCCTACAACTCTGTACAACTCCGTTCAACTTCGTACAACTCCGTACAACTCTGTACAACTCCGTCCAACTTCATACAGATCCGTACAGCTCCGTAAAACTCCATGTACTTTACTACAACTCCGTACAGATTGGTAGAAATCCGTACAACTCCGGTTGACTAAGTACAACTCTGTCCAACTCTGTGCAGTCTGCTACAACTCCGTACAACTCCGTATAGCTCTCTACAACTCCGTGCAACTCCGTACAACTTTGTACAACTCTGTACAACTCCATACCCATCAGCAAGACTCCATGAAAATCCGTACAAGTCCTTACAACTATGTACAAATTGTTTTCACTGCGTACAACTCCATACAACTCCGTACAAAACCGTACATCCTCGTACTACTCTGTACAACTCTGTACAACTCCATCAAACTATGTACAACTCCATACAACTCTGTTATACTCTGATGCAACTTGCTTCCAATCCATTCAGCTCCGTACAGCTCCGTACCACAATACAACACTCTGTAGAACTCCGTACAACTCTGTACTACTCCGTACAACTCCATAAAACACCGTACAACTCTCTACAATGCCCTACATTTTGGTACGACTCCCTACGACTCCGTACAGCTCCGTACTACTCCGTACAACTCTGTACAATTCCGTACAACTCTGTATACCTATGTACAACTCCATACAACTCTGTACAAATCTATAAAACTCCATTTGACTCCGTACAACTCTGTCCAACTCTGTACAACTCCATTCAACTCTGTACAACTCCGTGCAACTCGCTACGGCTCCGTACAACTTGCCACAACTCTGTGCAACTCTGTACAACTCCGTACAACTCCG
>SZWC01000491.1:171177-242375 GCA_023375785.1 Penium margaritaceum
TTTCTCTTGCCCACTTCACATTTCTCTGGCTTGCTCCACCGTTTTCTTGCTTGCTCCACCGTTCTCTGACTTGATCCACCATTCCTTGACTTGCTCCACCTTTCACTGGCTTGCTCCACCTTTCTCTGGCTTGCTGCACTGTTCTCCTGCTTGCTCCACCGTTCTCTGTCTTGCTCCACCGTCCTGTGGCTTGCTCCACCATTCTTTAACTTGCTCCACCGTTCTATTGCTTACTCCACCAGCCTCTGGCTTGTTCCACCGGTCTCTGGCTTGCTCCACCTTTCTCTCGCTTGGTTTACCGTTCTTTGGCTTGCTCCACCATTCTCTGGCTTGCTCCACCGTTCTCTGGATTGCTCCACCTTTCCCTGGCTTGCTCCTCTGCTCTCTTGCTTGCTCCACTGTTCTCTAGCTTGCTCCATCGTTCTCTCGCTTGTTCCACTGATCTCTGGCTTGCTCCACCATTCTCTGGCTTGCTCCACCGTTCTCTGTCTTGCCCCATATTTCTATAGCTTGAACCACTGTGCTTTGGCTTGCTCCACCGTTCTCTGGCTTGCTCCACTGTTCTCTAGCTTGCACCACCATTCTGTGGCTTGCTCCACTGTTCTCTGGCTTGCTCTATCGTTCCCTGGGTTGCTCCACCTTTGTCTGGCTTGCTCCACCGTTATCTGGCTCGCTCCACCTTTCTCTGGCTTACTCCACCGTTCTCTGGCTTGCTCCACCATTCTCTGGGTTTCTCAACCTTTCCCTGGCTTGCTCCACTGTTTGCTTGCTTGCTGCATTGGTCTCTCGCTTTCTTCATCGTTCTATGGCTTGTTCCACAATTCTCTGGCTTGCTCCACCATTTTCTGGCTTGCTCAACCGTTCTCTGACCTGCTCCATCTTTCTATGTCTTGCTCCACCGTTCACTGGCTTGCTCCACCGTTCTCTGGCTTGCTCCACCTTTCTCTGGCTTCCTCCACCGTTCTCTGGCTTGTTCCACCTTTCTTTGGCTTGCTTCACCTTTCTCTGGCTTGCTCCACCTTTCTCTGGCCTCCTCCACCTTTCTTTGGATTTCTCCAGCTTTCTCTGGCTTCTTTACCATTATTTGGATTGCTCTACATTTCTCTGGCTTGCTCCACCGTTATCTGGCTTGCTCCACCATTCTCTGGCTTGCTCCACCGTTCTCTGGCTTGCTCTACCTTTTTGTGGCTTGCTCCACCTTCCTCTAGCTTGCTCCACCTTTCTCTGGCTTGCCCCACCATTCTCTGGCTTGCTCCACATTTCTCTGGCTTGCTCCACCTTTCCCTGGCTTGTTCCACCTTTCCCTGGCTTGCGCCACCTTTCTCTGGCTTGCTCCATCTTTCCCTGGCTTGCTCCACCTTTCCCTAGCATGCTCCACCTTTCTCTGGAATGCTCCACCTTTCTCTGGCTTGGTCCAACTTTCCTTGGCTTGCTCCACTGTTCTTTGGCTTGCACCACCTCTCTTTGGCTTACTCTACCTTTCTCTTTCCTACTCCACCGTTCTCTTCTTTAATCCACATTTATCTGGCCTGCTCAACCTTCCTCTGGCCTGCTCCACCTTTATCTGGCCTGCTCCACGTTTCTTTGGCTTGCTCCAGCGTTCTCTGGCTTGCTCCACTGTTCTCTTGCTTGCTCCACCTTTCTCTGTCTTGCTCCACTGTTCTCTAGCTTGCTCCACCGTTCTCTGGCTTGCTCCTTATTTCTCTGGCTTCCTCCACCATTCTCTGGCTTGCTCCACCTTTCTCTAGCTTGCTCCACTTTTCTCTGGCTTGCTCCACCTTTCTCTGGCCTGCTCCACCATTCTCTGGCTTTCTCCAGATTTCTCTGGATTCTGTACCATTCTTTGGATTGCTCCACATTTCTCTGGCTTGCTCCACCGTTATCTGGCTTGTTCTACCTTTCTCTGGCTTGCTCCACCTTTCTCTGGCTTGCTCTACATTTCTCTGGCTTGCCCCACCATTCTCTGGCTTGCTTCACCTTTCTCTGGCTTGCTCCACCTTTCCCCTGCTTGTTCCACCTTTCCCTGGCTTGCTCCACCTTTCCCTGGTATGCTCCACCTTTCTCTGGATTGCTACACCTTTTTCTGGCTTTGTCCACCTTTCCTTGGCTTGCTCCACCGTTCTTTGGCTTGCACCACCTTTCTTTGGCTTACTCTACATTTCTCTCTTCTACTCCACCGTTCTCTGCTTTGCTCCACCTTTATCTTGCCTGCTCAACCTTCCTCTGGCCTGCTCCACCTTTATCTGGCATGCTCCACCTTTGTTTGGCTTTCTCCAGCGTTCTCTTGCTTCCTCCACCGTTCTCTTGCTTGCTCCACCTTTCTCTGGCTTGCTTCACCGTTCTGTGGCCTGCTCCACCTTTCTCTGGCCTGCTTACAAGGGTACACAAAGGTTCCAAGATCTGTGGTTCCAGAACCACGGTTCTGGTTTTAGTACCGGAACTACAGTTGCGGTTTCAAGATCCTGGAACCGTCCATGAACCGCGGTTCCTGAACCCAGGTCTATGAAGGGGATGATGAGTTCAGATTATGAATTTTGTGGGCTTTATTTGGTGATACCACACCCTTGGAGGCCATGTGAGCACTGTCAAAAGAATGCAGGGAGGGAAGACTACAACAGCAGAAGCAGGGAGAAGCAATGAGGTACGTTGGGGGACGTCGGACAGATGACGGCAGCAAGGAGATGTGAGATGTCGCAAGGAGATAGTCGCAGGAGCTTGAAGAGAAGTAATGTGCCGAAGTGAGTTGCAAGGTAGACAGGCAGTCAGTGAGAGAGAGTTGAGGCGGGGCGAGAGTAATGGATGGATGAGAGTTGAGCGAACGAACAAGAGTGATGGAGCAAATATTCAAGATATTTAGAGTGGATTAAAAAAAAACACTGAGGAAAAATAGAGCAGAGCAAAGTCACAGTAGCAAAGCCGCGGACCCGAAGGCTAACATGATGAAGAGATCTGTTCTGGGTTTCCTCTGATGACATGGGTATCGTTCAGAATGGTCAGGACGACCGATGGACCGTTCCAGCTAGGACCTGAACCGTTGTCGAGACCTCGGAATTTCCGAGTTCTGACCTCTTTTGCAGTCTTCATGTCTGGCGATTACTCTAATCACATATCCACATACAAAAGCGGAGTTTTGAAGGGCTTTTCCCTTGACTTTCTGGAAAAAAACGTGATGGTTGGAGCCGATCGTGCTTCATATTCATTGTCTCTGGCTTGCTCCACCGTTCTCTCGCTTGCTCCACCATTCTCTGGCTTCATCCACCGTTCTCTGGCTTGCTCCACTGTTCTTCATCATGAGGTTGACGGCGTCAGTCCTCACTGCATCGGCAAGAACCTTGGTATGAAGAAGGTACAGGTCCTCCTCCCTCTTGCCACGTGCAATCACCTCGCCATACCCCTCCTTCCGGATGATGGCCTCCTTCTTGTTGAAGAGTACCTCGAGCCCCTTGTCGGTAAGGCGGCTCACTGACAACAGGTTTGTCCCAAAGTTGGGCATGTGGAGCACGTCGTAGATGGTGCACGGAATGACTTTGCTGTTCACCACTGACTCAATGCAAACACTGCCTTCGCCTGCGGCCAACTCTGTTTTGCCATTGGCCACTGTCATGCGCCGCTCGGTGGCACTGTAGGTGACGAACGCCGCCCGGTTGCATTGTGTGTGGCGGTCTGATCCGGAGTCGATCACCATGACTTCCGGATCTGTCAAGCCGGTAGATTCCCTGGCCATCATGGCTTGGGTGTCCTTCTTCCCGCCCTTCTTGGGCTGGTCCGACTTCTTGTTGGGGCAATCGCGTGCGTAGTGGCCCTGTTTGCCACAATTGTAGCACTCCCCCTTGTTGTCACCTCTCTTGGTGCCCTGCTTGGCACCCTTCCCCTTCTGGCCTCCCCCTCCACCTTGAGGGTGGACGGCATAGGCGGAACTTCATGTTGCCCCGCTCTCTCTCCCACCATGCCGCATCCATTCGTTGCGGACGTACTTAGCCACCTTCGGGTACTTCAGCTCATTGGCGGACCAGCCGCCTACGACGGTGATCATGGGACTCCAACTGTCCGGCAAGGCTAGAAGGAGGATCATGGCTTGCAGCTGAGGGTCAACCTTCCATCTGGTGGCTACGCACTCGGCAGTGAGAGACTCAATCTGCTGCAGGATCTCCATGATGTGGTCACCTTCATTGGCTCGGAGGGTGACGAGCCTCTTGAAGAAGAAGAGATGGTTAGCAAGGTTGGTAGACTGATAGATGATGCAGAGATTCTTCCAGGCCTCCGCGGCCTCCGTGCATCCTTGAATCAGTCCGCGCTGCGGCGGAGCTAGCGCAAACACCAACAATGCAAGCGCCTTCTTGTTGCGCTTCTTCTACTTGTCCACTTCGTCCGGCGTTGCGGTATCCGGAGGTGCGGTCTCTTCACCGTTGACCAACTCAAGCGGGCCCTTGTCATCAAGCTAGACCTCAAACTGCCACCTCCATAAAGGGAAGCCGTTCCCATCAAACTTGGAGACTGCGCTGATGCTCTCTTGCTCGGTTGTTGCCATGGCGAGCGACGGTAGCGTGAAGGTTGTTGAGCTAGGGTCCTTCTAGGCACGTGGGCCCATAACCCTTTGTTGGCTCTAGTGGGTGTGGAGGCACCCTCAAGGATGCCCAGCTCTCACTGATACACGCTACCAGTGTTTGGGGCAGCCGATGGACACCTTTGGTGAAGAGTGTAGAGCACAAGGATCACGGATGTGAGTGGGCAGAATACATTGTATTCAGTAGAACTGAATCGAAACAAGTTTTTGTTACTTAGCATAGTAGTATTACATCAGATCCTTATAGCCTGTGATTTAAGCTTTCCAACGCATCCAAGCACGCCCCAAACGGAGCAGTAGAGCCCCTGCTACAGCCGTTGAAGTAACCCTTTGTGGAGCCGTCCACCTTGCCTTGCACGCTAGGCAACGGGAGGCGCTTCGACGATGACCCGTCAAAGCACCTTTCCTCGCCCAAAAGTCAAGAAGAAGTTCACCCTGGTCAAGAAGAAATCTCTGGTTGCTTCATTTATGGCCCTGGTGCATTTGCACCTCGTTGGGGACGAGCTCGGATCACTGGCGGTGGATTATCCCGCCACCCATGGCGGGTACCAGATTCCACCCACCCAACACCCGAACTTTGGGCTAGGCTAACTTTCTGAATACTCACTCACACCGAGTGATTTAGAGCGCAATCCTGCACAAAAGAATCCAAGAAATCCAAATCTAAAGTTAGATCAGATGTTCGACCACTACTCAGTGGTCAAACCAGGGAGTATGATCAACGGCACTCATGGCGAGGGGCACACCATGTCAACAGGAGATCCCAAGGGTACAAGTCAATCCAAGAGAAGGTTGAGCTGTAGTTCCGAGGCACGGGAGAAATCCAGAGGTGCCGGGGGACCAACAAACAGGCAAGAACTTGATGATTAGGGTACAGTAGGAACTGTGCCAGGAGCGAAGCATGATAAGAGGCAAAGGCAGAACTGCTGATGGCAAGTGATGAGGGGCTGGTGGCCCTGAGCGAGAACGAAGGGCTGATTGGCCGAAGCGGATGGATATGAGGAAACAGCGTTGATTAATAATAGAAGCGATGAACTGATGCAAATCACAAAAGACAAAATAAGACACTAAGTACTAGCAGTTACGCTGAGATGTGCGACTCTATGGAGGGCGATAGGAGGCATGTCGCCGGAGCCAGAGCAGCATGAGTGTTGAATGGCTCTGTTGTGGTTCGATACTGGTTCGTGGGCAGGTATGTGCTTCACTGGATGCAAGGCTTGCCACATTGCGAGGGCTGAGCCACACCCAAGAGGCACGTCCGCTCTTGGAGGAAACTCCCGTGTACCACCGTGCGGGTGATCTATCGGTCGTGCGGGTTTGGTCGGTGGCAAAACCGTTGGAATCGTTCCGGCCAGGATGTGTACTCGTTCCAAACATACTTCGGTGAGTTTTTTTCGGACGTGCCCCTGTTATCTCATTCAGGTTATATGGAGAACTGAGAGGGTATTCCGGCAATAATACCGCCGGACTATGTACGTTCCCTGATAGAGTGCGAGGCAGTTGCTTAGGTTGCTTGAGTCCACATGCAACCTTGGACCATTGGTCACTTATTGTGCTGACATTGCTCCACCTTTCCCTGGCTTGCTCCACATTTCTATGGCTTGCTCCACCGTTCCCTGGCTTGCTCCACCATTCCCTGGCTTGCTCCACCTTCTTCTGGCTTGCTCCACCTTTCTCTGGATTGCTCGACCTTTCTCTGGCTTGCTCCACCATTCTCTGTCTTGCTCCACCTTTCTCTGGCTTGCTCCACCTTCTTCTGGCTTGCTCCACCTTTCTCTGGATTGCTCGACCTTTCTCTGGCTTGCTCCACCATTCTCTGTCTTGCTCCACCTTTCTCTGGCTTACTCCACCGTTCTCTGGCTTTCTCCACTGTTCTCTGGCATGTTCAACCTTTCCCTGGTTTGCTCCACCTTTTACTGGCTTGCTCCATCTTTCTCTAGCTTGTTCCACATTTCCCTGGCTTGCTCCACCTTTCTGTGGCTTGCTTAACCTTTTTCTGGAATGCTCCTCCTTTTTCTGGCTTGCTCCACTTTCCTCTGCTTTGTTCCAGTATTCTCTGGCTTGCTCCACCTTTCCCTGGCTTTCTCCACCCCTCTCTGGCTTGCTCCACCATTCTCTGTTGTGCTCCACCATGTGGCTTGCTCCAACTTTTCCTGGCTTGCTCCTTGTCTGGCCTGCTCCAATTTTCTCGGACTTGCTCCACCTTTCCCTGGCTTGCTCTACCTTTCTCTCGCTTGCTCCAACTTTCTCTGGCCTGCTCAACCTTTCCCTGGCTTGCTCCACCTTCCGCAGGCTTGCTCCACCTTTCCTGGGCTAACTCCTACATTTTTTTTGTTCGCTCAACCTTTCTCTGGCTTCCTCCACCTTTCTCTGGCTTGCTCCACCTTTCTCTGGCTTGCTTCACCTTTCCCTGACGTTATCTGCCTTTCTCTTGCTTGCTCTACCTTTCTCTAGCTTGCTCCACCTTTCAATGGCTTGATCCATGTTTCTCTGGCTTGCTCCACCTTTCTGTGGCTTTCTCCGCCCTTCCATGGCTTGCTCATCTTTTTTGTGGCTTAATCCACCTTTCCTTATCTTGCTCCACCATTCTCTGGCTTCCTCCATATTTCTCTGGTTTGCTCCACCTTTCTCTTGCTTGCTCCACCTTTCCCTGGCTTGCTCTAGCTTTCTCTGGCTTGCTGCACCATTCTCTGGCTTGCTCCACCTTTCTCTGGATTTCTCTGCCTTTTTCTGCCTTGCTCCATCTTTCTCTGGCTTGCTGAACCTTTATCTGGCTTGCTCCACCTTTATCTGGCTTTCTCCACCTTTCTCTGCCTTGCTCCACCGTTCTCTGGCTTGCTCCATTTTTCTCTGGCTTGCTCTACCGATCTCTGGCCTGCTTCACATTTCTCTGGCTTGCTGCACCTTTCTTTAGCTTGCTCAACTTTTGTTTGGCCTGCTCCACCTTTCCCTGGCTTGCTCCATCTTTCTTTGACTTGGTCCACCTTTCCATGGCTTGCTCCAATGTTTTCTGGCTTGCTCCACATTTCCCTGGATTTCGCAACCGTTCTTTGGCTTGCTCCAAATTTCTCTACCTTGCGCCACATTTCCCTGGCTTGCTCCACCTTTCTTTGGCTTGCTCCACCTTTCTGTGGCTTGCTTAACCTTTCTCTGGAATGCTCCTCCTTTTTCTGGACTGCTCCACTTTCCTCTGGTTTGTTCCACCATTCTCTGGCTTGCTCCACCTTTCCCTGGCTTGCTCCACCCCTCTCTGGCTTGCTCCACCGTTCCCTGGCTTGCTCCTCCGTTCTCTGTTGTGCTCCACCATGTGGCTTGCTCCAACTTTTCCTGGCTTGCTCCTTGTCTGGCCTGCTCCACTTTTCTCGGACTTGCTCCAATTTTCTCGGACTTGCTCCACCTTTCCCTGGCTTGCTCCACCTTGCTCTCGCTTGCTCCAACTTTCTCTGGCCTGCTCAACCTTCCCCTGGCTTGCTCCACCTTCTGCTGGCTTGCTCCACCTTTCCTGGGCTAACTCCAACATTTTTTTGTTCGCTCAACCTTTCTCTGGCTTGCTCCACCTTTCTCTGGCTTGCTTCACCTTTCCCTGACGTTATCTGCCTTTCTCTGGCTTGCTCTAGATTTCTCTAGCTTGCTCCACCTTTCAATGGCTTGATCCACGTTTCTCTGGCTCGCTCCACCTTTCTGTGGCTTTCTCCGCCTTTCCATGGCTTGCTCATCGTTTTTGTGGCTTAATTCACCTTTCCTTATCTTGCTCCACCTTTCTCTGGCTTGCTCCACATTTCGCTGGTTTGCTCCACCTTTCTCTCTCTTGCTCCACCTTTCCCTGGCTTGCTCTAGCTTTCTCTGGCTTGCTCCACCATTCTCAGGCTTTTTCCACTTTTCTCTGGATTTCTCTGCCTTTTTCTGCCTTGCTCCATCTTTCTCTGGCTTGCTCCACCTTTATCTGGCTTGCTCCACCTTTCTCTGGCATGCTCCACCGTTCTCTTGCTTGCTCCACTTTTCTCTGGCTTGCTCCACTGTTCTCTGGCCTGGTTCACATTTATCTGGCTTGCTCCACCTTTCTTTAGCTTGATCAACTTTTCTTTGGCCTGCTCCACCTTTCCCTGGCTTGCTCCATCTTTCTTTGGCTTGCTCCACCTTTCCATGGCTATCTCCAATGTTTTCTTGCTTGCTCCACCTTTCCCTGGCTTTCTCAACCGTTCCCTGGCTTGTTCCAATTCTCTAGCTTGCGCCACCACTCCCTGGCTTGCTCCACCTTCCTCTGGCTTGCTCCACCTTTCTCTGGCTTGTTCCATCTTTCTCTGGCTTGATCCACCTTTCTCTGCCTTGCTCCAATTTTCTCTGGATTGGCTCCCCTTTCTCTGGCTTGTTCCACATTTCTATGGCTTGCTCTACCTTTCACTGGCTTGCTTCACCTTTCTCTGGATTGCTCCACTGTTCTCTAGCTTGTTCCACAGTTCTCTGGCTTGTTCCACCTTTTCCTTGTTTGATCCACCTTTCTCTGGCTTTCTCCACCATTCTCTAGCTTCCTCCACCATTCTCTGGTTTGCTCAACCTTTCTCTCGCTTGCTCCACCTTTCTCTGGCTTGCTCCACCGTTCTCTGGCTTACTCCACCTTTCTGTGACTTTCTCAACCTTTATCTGGCTTACTCAACCGTTCTCTGACTTGCTCCATCTTTCTCTGGTTTGCTCTATGCCTCTTTGGCTTGCTCCAACGTTTTCTGGCTTGCTCCATCGTTCCCTGGCTTGCTCCAACGTTCTAAAGCTTGCTCCACCTTTCTTTGGCTTGCTCCACCTGTCTCTCGCTTGCTCCATCGTTCTCTGGCTTGCTCCACCTTTCTTAGGCTTGCTCCACCTTTCCATGGCTTGCTCCACCTTTCTCTGGCTTGCTCCACCTTTTCCTGGCTTGCACCACCTTTCTCTTGCTTGCTGCACGTTCCTCCGGCTTACTCCATCCTTCTCTTGCTTGCTCCACTATTCTCTGGCATGCTCCACCGTTCTCTCGCTTGCTCCACCTTTCTCCAGATTGCTCCACCTTTCTCTGGATTGCTCCACCTTTCCTTAGCTTACTCCACCGTTCTCTGGCTTGCTCTTCCGTTTTCTGGCTTGCTCCACCTTTCCCTGCCTTGCTTCACCTTTCTCTGGCTTTCTCCACCTTTCCCTAGCTAGCTCCACTGTTTTCTTGCTTGCTCCACCATTCTCTGTCATGCTCCTAGTTCTCCGGCTTGCTCCACCTTTTTCTGGCGTGCTCCACCTTTCTCTGGCTTGCCCCATTTTTATCTGGCTTGCTCAACGTTTCTCTTAAATGCTTCACCGTTCTCTGGGTTGCTCCACTTTTCTCTGGCTTGCTTCACCGTTCTCTGGCCTGCTCCGCTTTTCTCTGGCTTGCTTCACCTTTCACTTGCTTGATCCTCCTCTCTCTGGCTTGCTCCACCTTTCTCTGGCCTGCTCCACCTTTCCCTGGCTTACTCCAGTTTTCTCTGCCTTGCTGCTCCTTTCCCTGGCTTGCTCCAATATCTTCTGGCTTGCTCCAACTTTCTCTGGCTTGCTCCACCGTTCTCTCGCTTGCTCCACCTTTCCCTGGCTTGCTCGACCTTTCCCTGCCTTGCTCCACCTTTCTTTGGCTTGCTCCACTTTTCTCGGACTTGTTCCACCTTTCTCTGGACTGCTCCACCTTTATCTGACTTACTACACTTTTCCCTGGCTTGCTCCACCTTTTTCTGGCTTGCTCCACCTTTCTCTGGCTTACTCCACCGTTCTCTTGCTTGCTCTACCTTACTCTGGATTGCTCCATCTTTCTCTGGCTTGTGTCAGGAATATGTCCTGGTTTACCCTGAACCACCTAAGTGTACACAGCTCCTTAGTGCAAAGAGACTTCCAAGGAAGGTGTGTGCTTTGGGTCGCCACAACACCAAGGGAGCAGAATTCTGGCAGAATGCAGGTTGCGGAAGCTGAGAAAAGGCTGAACACCATTAATGGTTAGTTGTTTTAGTGATATTACATCTGATTCTTATAGAATGTGATCTGAGGTTTTTAGCGCATCCAGGCACGCCCAAAGCGGAGCAGTAGAGCCCCTGCTACGGCCGGTGGAGTAACCCATGGTGGAGCCGTCCACCATGCCCACGAACGGGAGCCGCTTCGACGGTGGCCTGTCGAAGCGCGCTTGGCCCTCCAACGTGGGGGGAGGCTCCCCTTGGTACAGGAGACCTCCCAAGTCCCTTCCTTTATGGCCCACGTGCCTTTGGAGCTTATTAAAGTCGAACTCGGACCACTGGTGATGGAGTTATCCCTTCACTAATGACGGAACCCACATTCCACCCACCTACCACCCGAACTTCGGGTGGGGCTAACTTTCTGAATTCTCAACCAAATCGAGCAACAAAAAGCTTGAAACCGCATGGAAAAATCCAGGCAATCCAAATCTGCAATCGGATCAGACATCCAACAACTCTCTAGTGATCAAACCAGGAAAACGGCAAACGGCATTAATGGCAGGGGCACCCTTTTTTCTTTTCTTTTTTTAACAGCCTTCCATGCCAGATGCCTCATGCTTACTCTCTCTGGCTTGCTCCACCTTTCTCTGGCTTGCTCCACCTTTCTCTGGTTTGCTCCACCTTTTTCAAGATTTCTCCACATTTCCCTGGCTTGCTCCACCTTTCTTCGGCTTGCTCCACCTTTCTCTGCCTTGCTTCACCGTTTTCTGGCTTGCTCTTCCTTCCTCCTACTTGCTCCACCTTTCTTTAGCTTGCTCCACCTTTCTCTAGCTTGCTCGACCTTTCCATGGCTTGATCCACCTTTCTCCGACTTGTTCCACCTTTCTCTGGCTTGCTTCACCTTTCCATGGCTTGCTCCATCTTTCTCTGGCTTCCTCCACCTTTCCATAGCTTTCTCCACCTTTCCCTGGCTTGCTCCACCTTTTTCTGGTTTGATCCACCTTTCTCTGGCTTGCTCCACCTTTCTCTGGCTTGCTCTAACATTGTATGGCTTGTTTCACCGTTCTCTGGCTTGCTCCACCTTTCTCTGGCTTTCTCCACCTTCCTCTGGCTTGCTCCGCCTTTCTTTGGCTTGCTCCACCTTTATCTGGCTTGCTCCACCTTTCTCTGGCTTTTTCCACCGTTCTCTGGCTTGCTCACCTTTTCTCTGGCTTGCTCCACCATTCTCTGGCCTGCTCCACTTTTCTCTGGCTTGCTGCACCTTTTTCTGGCTTTCTCCACCTTTCTCTAGCTTGCTCAACCTTTCTCTGGCCTGCTCCACCTTTCCCTGGCTTGCTCCATCTTTCTTTGGCTTGCTCCAAGTTTCCCTGGCCTGCTCCAACGTTTTCTGGCTTGCTCCACTTTTATCTGGCTTTCTCAACCGTTCCCTGGCTTGCTCCACCTTTCTATATCTTGCTCCACCTTTCCCTGGCTTGCTCCACCTTTCTCTGGCTTGCTCCACCTTTCTCTGGCTTGCTCCACCTTTCTCTGGATTGCTTCCCGTTTTTGTGGCTTGTTCCACCTTCTTCTGGCTTGCTCAACCTATCACTGGCTTGCTCCACCTTTCTCTAACTTGCTCCACCGTTCTCTGGCTTGCTCCAACTTTCTCTGGCTTGCTCAACCGTTCTCTAGCTTGTTACACCATTTTTTGGCTTGCTCCACCTTTTTCTGACTTGCGAAACCTTTTTCTGGATTGCTCCACCTTTCTCTGGCTTGCTCCATCTTTCTCTGGTTTGCTCTATGCTTCTTTGGATTGCTCCACTATTCTCCGGCTTGCTCCACCGTTCTTTGGCTTGCTCCACCGTTCTCTGGTTTGCTCCACCTTTCTCTGGCTTGCTCCACTTGTCTTTTGTTTGCTCCGCCGTTCTCTGGCTTGCTCCACCTTTCTCAGGCTTGCTCCACCCTTCCATGGCTTGCTTCACCTCCTCTTTGGATTCCTCCACTGTTCTCTGCCATGCTCCACATTTCTCTTGCATGCTCCAACGTTCTCTGGTTTGCTCCACTTTGCTCTGAATTGCTCCACCTTTCTCTGGCTTGCTCCAACTTTGTCTAGCTTCCTCCACCTTTCCCAGGCTTGCTCCATTCCTCTGGCTTGATCAGTCTTTTCCTAGCTTGCTCCAACTTTCTATGGCTTGCTCATTTTTTATCTGGCTTGTACCAGCTTCCTCTGGCTTTCTCAACCTTTCTTTGGCTTGGTCCACCATTATCTGGCTTGCTCCACCTTTCCCTGGCCTGCTCCAGCTTTCTCAGGCTTGCTCCATCGTTTTCAGAATTGCTCCACATTTCTCTGGCTTGCTCCACCTTTCCCTGGCTTGCTCCACCTTTCTTTGGCTTGCTCCACATTTCTATGGCTTGCTTGTCAGGTTTTTGTGGTAAGTTCTGGAGGCAGAACAGTAGCTGAGACAATGGTTAGGCATTTGGCGGAAGCAGCACAGAAGCTGCGCACTGCTGACGGGATGCTGACATCACACAGTAGATTGGCTGTAAATGCTGAGGATAGCGCTGAGGAGTGTAAGCGACGAAGCGTAGTTAACAGATGAGGGAGATCCAAGAGAAGGTTAAGCTGTAGCTCCAAGGTGCGGGAGAAATCAAGAGGTGCCGGAGGACCAACAAACAGGCGAGCAATTGATGATTTGGGTACAGTAGGAACTGTGCCGGGAGCGAAGCATGATGAGAGGCATAGGCAGAACTGCTGATGGCAAGTGATGAGGGGCTGGTGGCCCTGAGGGAGAGCGAAGGGCTGATTGGCCGAAGCGGATGGATATGAGGAAACAGCGTTGATTGATAATAGAAGTGATGAACTGATGCAAATCACAAAAGAGAAAGTAAGACACTAAGTACTAGCAGTTACGCTGAGAGGTGGGAGTCTATGGAGGGCGATAGGAGGCATGTCGCCGGAGCCAGAGCAGCATGGGTGTTGGATGGCTCTGCTGTGGTTTGGTACTGGTTTGTGGGCAGGTATGCGCTTTGCTGGATGCAAGGCTTGGCACGTTGCGAAGCCCAAGCCACACCCAAGAGGCACTTTGGCTCTTGAAGCAAAGTCGCATGTACCACCGTGCGGGTGATGTGTCGGTTGTGCGGGTTTGGTCGGTGGCCAAACCGTTGGGATCGTTTCGGCCAGGATGTGTACTCGTTCCCAACATACTTTGGTGAGTTATTCTCAGACGTGCCCCTGTTATCTCTGGATATGTGGTGAACTGGGAGGGTATTCCGGCAATAATACCACCGGACTGTGTACGTTCGCTGAGAGAGTGCGAGGCAGTTGCTTGGGTCGCTTGAGTCCACACGCAACCTTGGACCATTGGTCACTTATTGTGCTGACATTGCTTCACCTTTCCCTGGCTTGCTCCACATTTCTATGGCTTGCTCCACCGTTCCCTGGATTGCTCCACCATTCCTTGGCTTGCTCCACCTTCTTCTGGCTTGCTCCACCTTTCCCTGGCTTGCTCCACCTTCCTCTGGCTTGCTCCACCATTCTCTGTCTTGCTCCACCTTTCTCTGGCTTACTCCACCGTTCTCTGGCTTGCTCCACTGTTCTCTGGCATTTTCCACCTTTCCCTGGTTTGCTCCACCTTTCTCTGGATTTCTCCATCTTTCTCTAGCTTGTTCCACCTTTCCCTGGCTTGCTCCACCTTTCTGTGGCTTGCTTAACCTTTCTCTGGAATGCTCCTCCTTTTTCAGGCTTGCTCCAATTTCCTCAAGTTTGCTCCACCATTCTCTGGCTTCCTCCACCTTTCCCTGGATTGCTCCACCTGTCTCTGGCTTGCTCTACCGTTCCCTGTCTTGCTCCACCAATCTCTGTTGTGCTCCACCATGTGTCTTGCTCCAACATTTCCTGGCTTGATCCTTGTCTGGCCTGCTCCACTTTTCTCAGACTTGCTCCACCTTTCCCTGGCTTGCTCCACCTTTCTCTCGCTTGCTCCAACTTTCTCTGGCCTGCTCAACCTTTCCCTGGCTTGCTCCACCTTCCACTGGCTTGCTCCACCTTTCCCGGGCTAACTCCAACATTTGTTTTGTTTGCTCAACCTTTCTCTGGCTTGCTCCACCTTTCTCTGGCTTGCTCCAACTTTCTCTGGCTTGCTTCACCTTTCCCTGACGTTATCTGCCTTTCTCTGGCTTGCTCCACCTTTCTCTGGCTTGCTCCAACTTTCTCTGGATTGCTCTACCTTTGTCTGGCTTTCTCCACATTTCCCTGTCTTTCTCCGCCTTTCTTTCGCTTGCTCCATCTTTCTCTGCCTTCCACCACCATTCTCTAGCTTGCTCCACTGTTCTCTGGCTTGCTCCACCTTTCATTGGCTTGCTACAGGGTTCTCTAGCTTGCTTCACCTTCCCAGGTTTGCTCCACCTTTCCCAGAAATATTCCACCTTTCTCTGGCCTGCTCCACATTTCTCTAGCTTGCTCCACATTTCAATGGCTTGATCCACGTTTCTCTGGCTTGCTCCACCTTTCTGTTTCTTTCTCCGCCTTTCCATGGCTTGCTCGTCTTTTTTGTAGCTTAATCCACCTTTCCTTATCTTGCTCCACCTTTCTCTGGCTTTCTCCACATTTGTCTGGTTTGCTCCATCTTTCTCTGGCTTGGTGCATCTTTCCCTGGCTTGCTCTAGCTTTCTTTGGCTAGCTCCACCATACTCTGGCTTGCTCCACCTTTCTCTGGCTTTCTCACCCTTTCTCTGGCTTGCTCCATCTTTCTCTTGCTTTCTCCACCTTTATCTGGCTTGCTCCACCTTTCTCTGGCTTGCTCCACCTTTCTCTGGCTTGCTCCATTTTTGTCTCGCTTGCTCCACCGTTCTGGCCTGCTCCACTTTTCTCTGGCTTGCTCCACCTTTCTTTAGCTTGCTCAACTTTTCTCTGGCCTGCTCCACCTTTCCCTGGCTTGCTCCATATTTTTTTGGCTTGCTCCACCTTTCCATGGCTTGCTCCAATGTTTTCTGGCTTGCTCCACCTTTCCCTGGCTTTCTCAACCGTTGCCTGGCTTGCTCAAAATTTCTCTAGCTTGCGCCACCTTTCCCTGGCTTGCTCCACCTTTCTCTGGCTTGCTCCACCTTTCTCTGGCTTGCTCCACCTTTCTCTGGCTTGCTTCACCTTTCTCTGGCCTGCTCCACCTTTCTCTGGATTGGCCCCCCTTTCTCTGGCTTGTTCCACATTTCTATGGCTTGCTCCACCTTTCACTGGCTTGCTTCACCTTTCTTTGGCTTGCTCCACCGTTCTCTAGTTTGTTCCACCGTTCTCTGGCTTGCTCCATCTTTTCCTCATTTGCTCCACCTTTCTTTGGCTTTCTCCACCATTCTCTGGCTTGCTCCACTGTTCTCTGGTTTGCTCAACCTTTCTCTGGCTTGCTCCATCTTTTTCTGGCTTGCTCCACCGTTCTCTGGCTTACTCCACCTTTCTCTGACTTGCTCAACCTTTTTTTGGCTTGCTCAACCGTTCTCTGGATTGCTCCATCTTTCTCTGGTTTGCTCTACGCTTCTTTGGCTTGCTCCACCGTTCTCTGGCTTGCTCCATCGTTGCCTGGCTTGCTCCACCATTCTCTGGCTTGCTCCAAATTTCTTTGGCTTGCTCCACCTGTCTCTGGCTTGCTCCATCGTTCTCTGGCTTGCTCCACCTTTCTCAGGCTTGCTCCACCTTTCCATGTCTTGCTCCACCTTTTTCTGGCTTGCTCCACCTTTTCCTGGCTTGCTCCACCTTTCTCTTGCTTGCTCCACGTTTCTCTGGCTTACTCCATCCTTCTCTTGCTTGCTCCAGCGTTCACTGGCTTGCTCCACCGTTCTCGGCCTTGCTCGTCCTTTCTCCGGATTACTCCACCTTTCTCTGGCTTGCTCCACCTTTCCCTGGCTTGCTCCACCGTTCTCTGGCTTTCTCTTCCATTTGCTGGCTTGCTCCACCTTTCTCTGCCTTGCTTCACCTTTCTCTGGCTTTCTCCACCTTTCCCTAGCTAGCTCCACCATTCTCTGGCTTGCTCCACCATTCTCTGTCTTGCTCCCTGTTCTCTCGCTTGCTCTACCTCTGTTTGGCTTTCTCCACCTTTCTCTGGCGTGCTCCACCTTTCTCTGGCTTGCTCCACCTTTATCTGGCTTGCTCCACATTTCTCTTGAATTCTCCACCATTCTCTAGGTTGCTCCACTTTTCTCTGGCTTGCTCCACCGTTCCCTGGGCTGCTCCGCTTTTCTTTGGATTGCTCCACCTTTCACTGGCTTGATCCTCCTCTCTCTGGCTTGCTCCACTTTTCTCTAGCCTGCTCCACCTTTCTCTGGCTTACTCCAGTTTTCTCTGTCTTGCTGCTCCTTTCCCTGGCTTGCTCCAATATCTCCTGGCTTACTCCAACTTTCTCTGGCGTGCTCCACCGTTCTCTCGCTTGCTCCACCTTTCCCTGGCTGGCTCGACCTTTCCCTACCTTGCTCCACCTTTCTCTTGCTTTGTCTACCTTTCTCGGACTTGCTCCACCTTCCTCTGGACTGCTCCACCTTTATTGGGCTTACTACACTTTTTCCTGGCTTGCTCCACCTTTCTCTGGCTTGCTCCACCTTTCTCTGGCTTACTCCACCATTCTCTAGCTTGCTCTACCTTTCTCTGGCTTGCTCCAGCTTTCTCTGGCTTGTATCAGGAATGTGTCCTGGCGTGCCCTGAACCGCTTAATTGTACATGGCTCCTTAGTGAAAAGAGACTTCCAAGGAAGGTGTGTGCTTTGGGTCGCCACAATACCAAGGGAGCAGAATTTTGGCAGAATGCAGGTTGTGGAAGCTAAGAAAAGGCTGAACACCATTAATGGTTAGTTTTTTTAGTGAGATTACATGAGATTCTTATAGCGTGTGCTCTGAGCTTCCAGCGCATCCAAGCACGTGCAAAATGGAGCAGTAGAGCTCATGCTACGGCCGTTGGAGTAACCCATGGTGGATCTGTCCACCATGCCCACGAACGGGATTGACGGGAGGCGCTTCGACGGTGGCCTGTCGAAGCGCCCTTGGCCCTCCAACGTGGGGGGAGGTTCCCCTTGGTACAGGAGACCTCCCACGTCCCTTTTTTTATGGCCCACGTACCTTTGGAGCTCATTGAAGTCGAACTCGGACCACTGGTGGTGGAATTATCCCGTCACTAATGACGGAACCCAGATTCCACCCACCTACCACCCGAACTTCGGGTGGGGCTAACTTTCTAAATTCTCAACCAAATTGAGCAACTAAAAGCTCGAAACCGCATGGAAAAATCCAGGGATTTGAAATCTGTAATCATACTAGACATCCAACCACTTTCTAGTGGTCGAACCAGGAAAACGGCAAACGGAATCCATGGCAGGGGCACCCTTTTGTTTCTTTTAACAATCACCTTCCATGCCGGATGCCTCATGCTTACTCTCGCTCGTCCGCTCCTGCGCCCTCAAGCCCTTCACAGCTTGTCAACCAAAGCCCTGCAAGGCTGATGACATGCCGATCCTGGGGCTGCGCCTTGGTCAAGCAATCCGCAAGCATGTGCTTCGTGCTGCAATGTTGTAGCACAACCTGTCCCTTCTCCACCATGTCACGCGGGTAGTGGTAGTGCGCGTCGATGTGCTTTGTCCTCCTGTGCTGCGGCGGGTTGTTGGTCAGTGAGATGGAGCCGGTGTTGTCCTCTTGAACCACCATAGGCTCCTGCTGCGGCATGCCCAGCTTCCCCAGCAATCTGCGGAGCCACACCGCTTCCTTGACCGCCTCGGCCAGAGCGATGTACTCCGCCTCCACTGTGGAGGTGGCGACATAGTCCTACTTCATGCTGCACCACGAGACTGCTGTACCTGCGAGGAAGAACACATAGCCAGAAATGGACTTCCTCTTCTCCACATCACCGGCATAGTCCGCGTCAATGTAGAAGACCAGCTGCAAGGGGTCTGACCTCCCCTTTCCGTCGTACTTTAGGCAAACATTCCACGTTGCCTGCAAGTACCAGAGGATGCGCTTCGCGGCCTGCTAGTGTAGTGGCCCAGGATTGGCCACATACCTGCTCACCTGACCCACCGCGTAGGCCAAGTCCGGCCGATTCGCCACCTTGGCATACATCAGGCTGCCCACTACAAATTGATAGGACACCTCCACCATTTCCTCCTCCTCTTGAGTTTGTGGCGCCATCACCGCACTCAGCTGCTGCACCTGCACCTGCTGCACTACCCTGCTGCGCTCCAGCACCGGCGTCTTCCGAGGTGTCGACCTCTGCAGCCGCCGGCTCCTCCCCATGTTCAAGGAGTCGGAACCACTCCCCCTCCTTTGGAGAGTGCGCTGCGTTGATGTTGTTGTTGCTGCTGCAGTAGATCTGCTGCTCATCAAACGTGACGTCACGGCTGGTGATGGCATCCTGTGCTTGTGGGTCAAAGAGGCGGTACGCCTTGAGCGCACTCTCGTACCCAACAAATGTGTACGCCTTTACACGCGGGTCCAGTTTGGAATCTATTCTTTGTGCGGCCTGCACCAACGCGTGCGCCTTGCACCCGAACGCCTTCAGGTGCGCCACGCTTGGTTTGCGCCCGCTCCAAGCCTCCTGCGGCGTCTTCCAGCCGCCTTTCCCCTTCAGCACTGCTGTTGGGGTGAGGTTGGTGATGTAGCACGCCGTACTCACGGCCGCGGCCCACAGGCTCCATGGAAGTTTAGCATCCACGAGCATTGTTTGCGCCATGGTGAGTAGCGTCTGGTTTGCACGTTCCACTACGCCATTAGATTGAGGCGTGTATGGAGTGGTCGGCTGCCACTCAATCCCTTGCTCCTTCAGCCACCCTTTACAGCCCACGTACTCACCGCCATCGTCACTGCGTAGCACTCTGACCTTGCGGCCAGTCTGCCTCTCCACCGCTGCGACGTACTTCTTCAGCCGGTCCAGCACCTCGCTCTTCCGCTTCAGAAAGTAGACGTAGAGTCTTCTGGTGCAATCATCAATGAAGATGACGAAGTACCGCACGTCCCCAATGGACGGCATCTTGATGGGTCTGCACACATCACTGTGTATGACCTCAACGAGGTTCTTGGCCTGCCGTTGTCCATCTTCAAACGGCTTATGCTTTGCCTTGCCCACGATGCAAGGCTCGCACTTGCGCTCTGCGGAATCTGTTTCTGCGCCTACTGCACCGGTGATGTTGAGGCAAACCATGTCGCGCTTTGCCATCTCTTGCACGACTGCGGGTGACGAGTGCCCCAGCCGCGGATGCCACAGCTGCAGGTCTGCTCCCCCGCCTTTTGCGAGGTTGACAGCGCTTGCTTTCAAGTCTCCTCCGTCTGCTGCCGAGAGGATGACTTTTGTCTCAACAATATAGAGGCCTCCCTCGCGCTTCGCTTCAAGCACGACCTCGCCACCACCGACCATCCGCACAACTGCACCTTTCCTGCGGAAGAGCACTTTATACCCCTTGTCTGTCAAGCGGCTCACACTTAAAATGTCAGCCAGGCCGGGGACATGTTGCACGTTTTTGATAACGCACTATGCCTTTTAACCACCAACCACCACCTCCACGTCTACATCACCTTGGCCGGCCGCCGGTTCGACCTTGTCGTTTGCGACCACCATGGACTTGGCAGACTTGGTGTAGTTGATGAACCCCACCTTCTCGACTTGGGTATGCTCTTCCGTACCTGAGTTGAGGCACCGTCGATTGGCGCCCTTCAGGTCGTGGTTCTTTGTGCCGTTGAGGAGCACCTTCTTGCCTTTGGCACCTTTGCCTCTGGTCTGCGCCTCCTCCGGACACTCCTTGGCCACATGGCCCTCCTTGCCACAGTTATGGCATGCACCCCTCTTGGTGCCCTTCTTGCCGCCGCCTTTGCCGCCACCTCGCTTGCCGCTGCTGCTGCCACCCTGCGTTTTGGTAACCAGGGCAGTTGAGGATGACAAGGTCTTGCCACCGCTCCGACTGTGCACCTCGTTGCGGATGTACTCGGCGACTGCGCCGTAGGTGAGCTTTGCCTCCTCCCCACCTCCCAACATGGTGATGAGAGCGCTCCAACTGTCGGGTAAAGCCAGGAGGAGTGCCATCGCCTGCATCTTTGTGTCAATCTTCCACCCCACATCATTGCATTGTGAGGCAAGAGACTCAATCTTTTGCATGGCGGAAATGACGTCCTCACCCTCCTCGATCCTCACCGTCAAGAGTTGCTTCATTGCAAAGATCTTGTTGGCTAGAGATGGTGATTGGTGGATGGAGCAAGCTTCTTCCACGTGTCAGCTGCCAGATCACATCCGTGGATATAAACCCACTGAGATTCATGTAGCGCCGCCAATAGGAGCATCAGCGCCTCCGTGTTCTTCCTCGCGAAGGCCGCCTTCTCCTCATCCGTTGCGCTCGCATCTTGAACCTCCGTGCCCTTCATGAGCTCCAGCAGTCCCTTGTGCGTGAGGTGGATCTCAAAATTCCACCACCACAGTCCAAATCCAGGGCCACCCATGTACTTTTGGATGGGTGAGGACTCCGGCTTCTGCGTCATGTTGAACCCCTGCTATTGAAAGTCTCAAAGTGCAACGGCAGGCTCGTACGGGAAGACGCACCCGTGCGTTGCGGAAGCCGTGAACGTCTTGGCAGGTAGATCAGGGCTATGGGCCCATAACCCTTCGTCAGGAATGTCTCCTGGCGTACACTGAACCACCTAAATGTACACGGCTGCTTGGTGCAAAGAGACTTCCAAGGAAGGTGTGTGGTTTGGGTCGCCACAACACAAAGGGACCAGAATTCTGGTAGAGTGCAAGTTGCAGAAGCTGAGAAAAGGCTGAACACCATTAATGGTTAGTTGTTTTGGTGATACTACATCTGATTCTTATAGCCTGTGATCTGAGCTTTCCAGCGCATTCAAGCACGTCCAAAGCAGAGCAGTAGAGCCCCTGCTACGGCCATTGGAGCAACCCATGGTGGAGCCGCCCACCATGCGCACGAACGGGAGTGACGGGAGGCGCTTCGACGGTGGCCTGTCGAAGCGCCCTTCTTGGCCCTCCAACGTGGAGGAAGGCTCCCCTTGGTCCAGGAGACCTTCCAAATCCCATCCTTTATGGCCCACATGCCTTTAGAGCTCATTGAAGTCGAAGTCAGATCACTGGTGGTGGAATTATCCCGTCACTAATGACGGAACCCAGATTCCACCCACCTACCACCCAAACTTTGGGTGGGGCTAACTTTCTGAATTCTCAACCAAATCGAGCAACTCAAAGCTCCAAACCGCATGGAAAACTCCAGGGAGTCCAAATTTGCAATCAGATCAGCCATCCAACCAATATCCAGTGGTCGAACCAGGAAAACGGCAAACAGCATCCATGGCAGGGGCACCCTTTTTTTTTTTCTTTAACTGCTTTCTCCACCTTTGTCTGGCTTGCTCGACCGTTCTCAGGCTTGTGCCACCTTTCTCTGGCTTGCTCTTGTGTTATCTGGCTTTCTCAACATTTCTCTGGCTTGCTCCACCTTTTCCTCGATTCCTCCACCTTTCTCTGGCCTGCTTCACCATTCTCTAGTTTGCTCCACCTTTCCCTTGCTTGATCCACCTTTATCTGGCTTGTTCCATCATTCTCTGGCTTGCTCCACATCTCCTTGGCTTGCTCCACCTTTCTTTGGCTTGCTCCACCGTTCTCAGACATGCTCCACCTTTCTCTGGCTTGCTCCACCTTTCTCTGGCTTGCTCCACCTTTCTCTGGCTTGTTCCACCTTTCTATGGCTTGCTCCACCTTTCGCTGGCTTGCTCCACCTTTCTAAGGCTTGCTCCACCGTTCCCTCGCTTTCTCCACCATTCTCTCGCGTGCTCCACCTTTATCTCGCTTGCTCCACCTGTCCCTGGCTTGCTCTACTTTCCTCTGGCTTGCTGCATATTTCTCTGGCTTGCTCCACCTTCTCTGGCTTGCTCCACCGTTCTCTGCCTTGCTCCACCTTTCTCTAGCTTGCTCCAGCATTCTCTCGCTTGCTCCACCTTCCTCTGGCTAACTCCACCTTTCTCTAGCTTGATCCACCTTTCCCTGGCTTGCTCCACATTTCTCTGGCTTGCTCCGTCTTTTCCTAGCTTGCTCTTCCTTTCACTGGCTTGCTCCATCTTTCTCTGGCTTGCTCCAGCTTTATCTGGCTTGTTCCACCTTTCTCTGGCTTGGTCCACCGTTCTCTGGATTTCTCCACCTTTCTATGGCTTGGTCCACCTTTTGCTGGCTTGCTCCATTGTTCTCATACTTGCTCCAACTTTCTCTGGCTTGCTCCATCTTTCCCGGACTTGCTCCACCTTTCACTGGCTTGCTCCACCTTTCCCTGGCTTGCTCCACCTTTCCTTGGCTTGCTCCACCTTTCTCTGGCTTGCCCAACCTTTCTCTGGCTTGCTCCACCTTTGCCTGCCTTGCTCCACCTTTCTCTGGCTTGCCGCACCTTTCCCTGGCTTGCTCCACCTTTCACAGGCTTGCTCCACCTTGCTCTGGCTTGCTCCACCTTTCTCTGGCTTGCCGCACCTTTCCCTGGCTTGCTCCACCTTTCACAGGCTTGCTCCACCTTGCTCTGGCTTGCTCCACCTTTCTCTGGCTTGCTCCACCTTTCCCTGGAATGGAAAGGTGGAGCAAGCCAGAGAAAGGTGGAGCAAGCCAGGGAAAGGTTGAGCAGGCCAGAGAAAGGTGGAGCAAGCGAGAGAATGGTGGAGCAAGCCAGGGAAAGGTGGAGCAATCCAGAGAAACATGGACCAGGCCAGACAACGGTGGAGCAAGCCAAGGAAAGGTGGAGCAAGCCATATGGTGGAGCACACCAGAGAATTGTAGAGCAAGCCAGGGAACGGTGGAGTAAGGCAGAGAGAGGTGGATCAAGCCAGAGAAAGGTGGAGCAAACCAGAAGAAGGTGGACCATGCCAGGAAAAGAAGCATGCAAGAGAAAGGTGGAGCAAGCCATAGAAAGGTGGAGAAAGCCAGGGAAAGGTAGAGAAAGAGAGAACAATGGAGCAAGCCAGCAAGCTAGAGAAAGATGTAGCAAGCCAGAGAAAGGTGCAGCAAACCAGGGAAAGGTAAAACAAGCCAGAGAACCGTGGAGCAAGCTAGAGAACGGTGGAGCAAGCCAGAGAAAGTAAAAGCAAGGCAGAGAACGGTGGAGAAAGCCCAAGAAAGGTGGAGCAAGCCAGAGAAGGTGGAGCAATCCAAGGAAAGGTGGACCAAGCCAGGGAAAGATGGAGCAAGCCAGATAATGGTGCAGCATGCCAGAGAATGGTGGAGCAAGCCAGGGAACAGTGAAGCAAGCCATAGAAATGTGGAGCAAGCCAGGGAAAGGTGGAGCAAGCCAGGGAAAGGTGGAGCAAGCCAGAGAAAGGTGGAGCAATCCAGGGAAAGGTGGAACAAGCCAGGGAAAGTTGGAGCAAGCCAGATAAACGTGGAGCAAGCCTTGGAAAGGTGGAGCAAGCCAAAGAAAGATGGAGCAAGACAGCGAAAGGTGGAACAAGCTACAGGAAGTTGGAGCAAATCAGAGAACGGTGGAGCAAGCCAAGAAAATGTGGACCAAGCCAGAGAAAGGTGGATCAATCAAGAGAAAGGTGGAGCATGTTAGGGAAAGGTCGAGCAAGCCAGGGAAAAGTGGAGCAAGCCAGAGAAAGGTGGAGCAAGCCAGAGAAAGGTGGAGCAAGCCAAAGAAAGGTGGAGCAAGCCAAAGAAAGGTGGAGCAAGCTAGGAAAATGTGGAGAAAGCCAGAGAAAGGTGGAGCAAGCTAGAGAAAGGTGGAGCAAGCCAGTGAAAGGTAGAGCAAGCTAGACAACAATGGAGCAAGCCAGAGAAAGGTGGAGCAAGCCAGGGAAATGTGAAGCAAGCCAAAGAAAGGTGGAGCAAGCCACAGAACGGTGGAGCAAGCCAGAGAAATCTGGAGCAAGCCAAAGAATGGTAAAACAAGCTAGAGAAAGGTGGAGCAAGCTAGGGAAAGGTGGAGCAAGGGAGATGAAGGTGGACCAAGCAAGAATGAAGGAAATCTGGACCTATGGCACCGCCGCCCATGTCACGTCGCTCGCTCAACTGTGAGGGACATGGCGAAGAAGATCTTGGTGCCGGGTCTTGAGGTCAAGGGCCTTGATGCAGCCAATAATGCCGTGTGCGAGCCATGCGTGTTGGGCAAAGCGACACGGCAGCCATTTGATGGCAAAGGGACGCGTGCATCGGCGAAGTTGGAGGTGGTGCACACGGATGTGTGTGGACTGTTTGAGCCCTCCATTGGTGGGGCGTGCTACTTCCTCACATTCATCGACGACCACAGCAGCAAGCTCTACCTCTACATCATCAAGAGGAAGTGCGATGTCTTGTTGTGCATGCAGGAATTCGTGGTGGCTGTGGAGCGACAAAATGGAGTTGAAGGTGAAGGCGTTCCGGAGCGACAACGGTGGCGAGTTCGAGGACTGCTCAGCATGGATGAAGAGCAAGGGGATCTTGTGGCAGAGAACTACGCCATACTCTCCGCAGCAGAACGGCATCGCGGAGAGGGCAAACCGCACCATCCTCAACATGGTCCGGTCCATGTTGAGCGATGCAGGCCTTGCGCAGCGGTACTGGGGCGAGGCGGCACGGACAGTGGCGTACATCATGAACCTGATGCCGACAAAGCTGCTAAAAGATGCGGAGTCCAAGGCGTGGAAGACGACACAAGAAGTGTGGAGCGGGAGGAAGCCAACCGTGGCACACCTCCGCACGTTTGGTTGTGTTGCACATGCTGTTGTGCAAGCACGGGAGGGGCGGGGCAAGCTGGACCTGCAGACTTGCCGGTGCATCTTCGTCGGGTGCGAGAGCGGGAGCAAGACATACCACCTCTTCAACCCGCGGAGGTAGCAGATCGTGAAGACCCACGACGTCACGTTCATCGAGGACAACCATTTGACGGACAAGGACGCGGGTCTCTCTAAGCGGGAGGAGTGGCTGCCACTCCTCGGGGGGGAGACGCCAGAGGACGCAAAAGAGGGTGACGTCCCATCAGCTCCAGCCGGCGAGAACCATCCGGGCGATGTTCAAGCGGCTGATTTGCATTCAGCTGAGTCAGACAATGATTCTGAAGCGCCGTCAGCAGTGGAGCTGAACGAGGAGGCGGGGAGTGAGTCCGCATCTCCACGTTCCCCGAGAGAGGGGGAGCAGGCCAGCGGTTCAAGTGGCGCCAAGAGAGGGCAGTAGCAGCAGCAGCAGCAACCTCAACAGCAGCAGCCCCGGAGAAGCGGACGCGCAAGGAGGACGGCAAATAGGTACGATGCCACGGAGGGCATCTGGACCGGGCTCGCTCGAGCGTTCTTTGCGCAAGAGGAGCCCGAGACCGTCAAGGAGGCGTTGCAGCGGAAGGATGGGGCTGAGTGGGAGGGAGCTATAAAATCTGAGCCCGGTCCCACAAAGAGAACGGCACTTGGCAGCTGATTGACAGGCCGGAGGGCGCAAAAATCATCGGCTCCAAGTGGATCTTCAAGAAGAAGCTCACCAAGGAGGGGAAGGTGGAATGGTACAAGGCGCGGCTGGTCGCGAAGGGGTACACCCAGCAAAAGGGTGGACACTACGATGAAACCTTTGCGTTGGTGGCAAAGTTCGCCTCCATTCGCTCCATCCTCTCGATGGCGGCGGCGCGCGACTACAAAGTCCACCAAATGGACGTGAAAACCACGTTCCTCAATGGTGACCTGGACAAGGAGGTCTACATGGAGGTACCGGAGGGGATGGACGCACCGCTGGGGAAGGTGTGTCGGCTTCGCAAGGCGCTCTACGGACTGAACCAAGCGCCACTCATGTGGTACTTGAAAATGGACGGCTTCATGGCCGAGCTTGGCTTCAAGAGCTGCAAAACAGATCACAGTGTGTGCGTGCGGAAGCAGCCGGGATTGCACCAGATCGTGGTCCTTTACGTGGATGACCTCATCCTCATGTTATCGGACATGGAGGAGTCGGTGAACCTGAAGTGGCAGCACGGCGGTCGGCTCAAAATGACCGACATGGGCGAGCTCGAGTACTACCTTAGCGTCGCCATCAAGAGAGACTGCAAGGCATGTACGCTGGAGATGGGACAGGCAAAGTACGTGCAAGAGGTACTCTGTCGCTACAACATGGAGGAGTGCAACCCCATCGGCACACCCATGACCACCACATGTGAGCTGAGCTCGAGCATGGGGCCGAGCACGGATGAGGAGAAGGAGGAGATGGCAGGTGTGCCGTACCAGTCCGCGGTGGGGAGCATCATGTATGCCATGGTGGCAACGCGGCCTAACCTGGCCTTCGCGGAGGGCCAAGTGAACCGCTATGTTGCTGACTCCGAGCCGATGCATTGGCAAGCGATGAAGCGGATCCTCCCCTACCTCAAGGCGACAAAACAATCGCGGCTTGTGTTTGGAGGGGGAGCGCATGACGACTCCCTCAAGTTGGTTGGCTACTCCGATGCGGACTGGGCTGGTGATGTGGATGACAGAAAATCAACGTCAGGGTAGGTGTTTGTGCTTGGCGGTGCAGCAGTTTCATGGGAAAGCAGGAAACAAGACAGTGTGGCACTGTCCAGCACCAAAGCGGAATACATCGCGCTTGCGGAAGACGCAAAGGAGGCGGTGTGGCTGTGGCGGCTGCTAAAGGAGATCGGCGTGCCGGAAAGGAAGCCAACGGTACTCAAAGTGGACAACATGAGTGCCATCAGCCTGACCCAGAACCCGGTGCTGCATAGGAGGACCAAGCACATCGAGATCCGGCATCACTATGCGCGAGACTTGGTCGCAAAGGGCGATGCGGCCATTGTGCATTGAGGCACTCAACGCATGCTTGCCGACGCCATGACCAAGGCACAGCCCAAGGACAGGCATGAAGTGAGCTACATGGAGCTTGGTCTGCGCTGTGAAGTTTAAAATGCTACAGGTTCCAAGGATAGGGCATCAAGGCTGCGGTGCAAGGGGGAGATTGTTGACATGGTGTGCCCCTTGCCACGAGTGCCGTTGATAATTCTCCCTGATTTGACCACTAAGGATTAGTTGAAAACCTTATCTGAATTTAGATTTGGATTCCTTGGATTTTTCCGTGCAGGATCGAGCTTTGAATTGCTCAATTTGAGTGAGTATTCAGAAAGTTAGCCTAGCCCGAAGTTCGGGTGTTGGGTGGGTGGAATCTGGTACCCGCCATGGGTGGCGGGATAATCCACTGCCAGTGATCGGAGTTCGTCCCCAACGAGCTCCAAATGCACCAGGGCAATTAATGAAGCAACCAGAGAACTCTCCTTGACCAGGGTGAACTTCTCATTGACTTCTGGGCGAGGAAAGGCGCTTCGAAAGGTCATCGTTGAAGCGCCTCCCGTTGCCTAGCGTGCAAGACAAGGTGGGCGGCTCCACCAAGGGTTACTTCGACGGCCGTGGCAGGGGCTCTACTACTCCGTTTTGGGCGTGCTTGAATGCGTTGGAAAGCTTAGATCACAAGCTATAAGGTTCTGATGTTATATCACTATGCTAACAAACAAAAACGTGTTTTGATTCAGTTCTACTGAATGCGACGTATTCTACCCACTCACATCCGTGATCCTTGTGTTCCACACTCTTCACCAAAGGTGTCCATTGGCTGCCGCAAACACTGGTAGCGTGTATCAGTGAGAGCTGGGCATCCTTCAGGGTGCCTCCACATGCAATAGAGCCAACATCTCCCTCATCTGTTAACTACGCTTCGTCGCTTACGCTCCTCAGCGCTCTCCTCAGTAGTTACAGCCCATCTCCATGTGACGCCAGCATCCCGTCAGCTGTCCACAGCTTCTGTGCTGCTTCCGCTCAATGCCTAACCATTGTTTCAGCTACTATTCTGCCTCCAGAAGGGCACAAAATGCCACAAAATCCTGAAAAGCAAGCCATAGAAAGATGGAGCAAGCCAGAGAAAGGTAGAGCCAGCCGGGGAAAGGTGGAGCAAACCAGAGAAATGTGGAGCAAGTCTGAGAACGGTGGAGCAAGCCAGAGAAAGGTGGAGCAGGCCAGGGAAAGGTGGAGCAAGACAGAGAACGGTGGACAAAGCCAAAGAAAGGTTGAGAAAGCCAGACAAAGCTGGTACAAGCCAGATCAAAGTGGAGCAAGCCATGGAAAGGCGGAGCAAGCTAGGAAAAGACTGATCAAGCCAGAGAAATGGAGCAAGCCTGGGAAAGGTGGAGCAAGATAGACAAAGGTGGAGCAAGCCAGAGAAAGGTGGAGCAATTCAGAGCAAAGTGGAGCAAGCCAGAAAATGCTGGAGAAAGCAGAGAAATGTGGAGCAAGGCAGAGAACAGTGGAGCAAGCCAGAGAAAGTTGAAGCAACCCATGGAAGGGTGGAGCAAGCCTGAGAAAGGTCAAGCAAGCCAGAGAATGGCGGAGCAAGCAAAAGACAGGTGGAGCAAAACAGAGAAAGATAAAGCAAGCCAGAGAACGGTGGAGCAAACCAGAGAACGGTGGAGCAAGCCACAGAATAGTGGAGCAAGCCAAAGAGGCATAGAGAAAACCAGAGAAAGATGGAGCAAGCCAGAGAAAGGTGGAGCAGTCTAGAAAAAGGTTGAGCAAGTCAGAGAAAGGTGGAGCAAGCCAAAAAACTGTGTAATAAGCAAGAGAACGGTGGAGCAAGCCAGAGAAAGTTGGAGCAAGCCAGAGAACAGTGGAGCAAGTTAGAGAAAGGTGGTGCAAGCCAGTAATAGGTGGAGCAAGCCAGAAGAAGGTGGAACAAGCCAGAGAAACCGGAAGCAATCCACAGAAAGGTGGAGCAAGCCTGAGAAAGGTGGAGCAAGCCAGAGAAAGATGGCGCAAGCCAGGGAAAGGTGGAGCAAGATACAGAAAGGTGGAGCAAGCCAGGGAACGGTTGAGAATGCCAGATAAAGGTGGAGCAAGCAAGAAAACGTTGAAGCAAGACAGGGAAACGTGGAGCAAGCCAAAAAAAGATGGAGTAAGCCAGGGAAAGGAGGAGCAGGCCAGAGAACGGTTGAGCAAGCTAGAGAAAGGTGGAGCAAGCCAGAAAAAGGTGGCGCAAGCCAGAGAAAAGTGGGGCAGGCCAGAAAACTGTGGAGCAAGCCAGAGAAAAAGGTGAGCAAGCCAGAGAACTGTCAGACAAGCCAGAGAAAGGTGGAGCAAGCCAGATAAATGTGGAGCAAGCCAGAGAAAGGCGGAGCAAGCCAGAGAAAGGCGGAGCAAGCCAGAGAAAGGTGGAGCAAGCTAGAGAACGGTGGAGCAAGCCAGAGAAAGTAAGAGCAAGTCAGTGAAAGGTGGAGCAAGCAAGAGAAAGGTGGATCAAACCAGACAAAGGTGGAGCAAGCCAGAGAAAGGTGGAGAAAGCTATGGAAAGGTGGAGTAAGCTAGAGGAAGATGGAGAAATCCATGGAAAGGTGAAGGAAGCCAGAGAAAGGTGGAACAAGTCACAGAAAGGTGGATCAAGCCATGGAAACGTGGATCAAGGTAGAGAAAGGTGGAGCAAGCTTCATTAAGGTAGAGCAAGCCAGAGAATCCTCAAGCAAGCAAAAGAAAGGTGGAGCGAGCCAAAGAAAGGTGGAGCAAGTAGGAGGAAAGCAGAGCAAGCCAGAAAATGGTGGAGCAAGCAAGAGAAAGGTGGAGCAAGCCAAAAAAAGGTGAAGCAAGCCAATGAAATGTGGAGAAAGCCAGACAAAGGTGGAGCAATCTTGAGATAAATGGAGCAAACCAGAGACAGGTGGAGCAAGCCAGAGAAAGATGGAGCAAGCCAGGGAAAGGTGAGGCAAGCCAGAGAAAGGTGGAGCAATCCAGAGAAGCGTGGAGCAAGCCAGAGAAAGGTGGAGAAAGCAAAAAAATGTTGGATTTAGCCCCGGAAAGGTGGAACAAGCCAGTGAAAGGTGGAGCAAGCCAGGGAAAGGTTGAGCAGGCAAGAGAAAATTGGAGCAGGCCAGATAACGGTGGAGCAAGCCAGGAAAAGGTGGATCAAGCCAGATGATGGAGCAAGCCAGAGAATTGTGGAGCAAGCCAATGAATGGTAAAGCAAGCCAGAGAGAGGTAGCGCAAGTCAGGGGAAGGTGGAGCAAGCCAGGGAATGGTGGAACAAACCAGAGGAAGGTGGAGCAAGCCAGGAAAATGAGGAGCATGCCAGAGAAAGGTAAAGCAAGCCACAGAAAGGTGGAGCAAGCCAGGGAAAGATGGAACAAGCTAGAGAAAGATGGAGCAAGCCACAGAAAGGTGGAGCAAGCCAGAGAAAGGTGGAGCAAGCCAGAGAAATGTGGGGCAAGCCAGGGAAAGGTGGAGCAGGCCAGAGAAAGGTTGACCAAGCTAGAGAAGAGTGGAGCAAACCACGGAAAGGTGGAGCGAGCCAGAGAAAAGAGGAGCTGGCCAGAGAACGGTGGAGCAAGCCAGAGAAAAGTGGAGCAAGCCAGAAAACGGTCGGGCGAGCCGGAGAAAGGTGGAGCAAGCCAGGTAAAGGTGGAGCAAGCCAGAGAAAGGCAGAGCAAGCCAGAGAAACATGGAGAAATCCAGAGAAAGGTGGAGCAAGCCAGAGAACGGTGGAGCAAGCCAGAGGAAGTTAGAGCAAGCCAGAGAAAGGTGGAGCAAGCCAGAGAAAGGTGGAGCAAACAAAACAAAGGTGGAGAAAGTCAGAGAAAGGTGGAGAAAGTTATGGAAAGGTGGAGTAAGCCAGAGAAAGATGGAGCAAGCCATGGAAAGGTAAAGCAAGCCAGAGAAGGGTGGAACAAGTCAGAGAAAGGTGGATCAATCCATGGAAAGGTGAAGCAAGCTAGAGAAAGGTGGAGAGGCCACACAAAGATAGAGCAAGCCAGGGAACGGTCGAGCAAGCAAGAAAAGGATGGAGCAAGCCAGAGAAAGGTTGAGCAAGCCAAAGAAAAGGTGGAGCAAGCCAGGGAAATGTGAAGAAAGCCAGAAAAAGGTGGAGAAATCTTGAAAATATTGGAGCAAACCACAGAAAGGTGGAGCGAGCCAGCGGAAAGCGGAGCAAGACATGGAAAGGTGAAGCAAGCCATAGAAAGGTGGAGCAAGCCAGAGAACCATGGAGCAAGCTAGAGAACCGTGGAGCAAGACATAAAATGTTGGATTTAGCCCAGGAAAGGTGGACCAAGCCAGTGAAAGTCAGAGCAAGCCAGGGAAAGGATGAGCAGGCCAAGGAAAGGTGGAGAAAGGAAGCGAAAGGTGGAGCAAGCCAGTGAAAGGAGGAGCAAGTCCGAGAAACATTGAGCAGGCCAAAGAAAAGTGGAGCAAGCCAGGAAAAGGTGGAGCAAGCCACATTTTGGAGCACGCCAGAGAATGGTGGAGCAAGCAAATGAATGGTGGAGCAAGCCAGAGAGAGGTAGAGCAAGTCAGGGAAAGGTGGTGCAAGCCTGGGTATGGTGGAGCAAAGAAGAGGAAGGTGGAGCAAGCCAGGAAAATGAGGAGCATGCTAGAGAAAGGTGGAGCAAGCCAGGGAAAGGTGGAACAAGCTAGAGAAAGATAGATCAATCCAGAGAAAGGTGGATCAAGCCGGAGAAAGGTGGAGCAATCCAGGAATTTGGAGCAAGCCAGGGAAAGGTGGAGAAACCCAGATAAGGGTGGAGCACGTCAGAGAATGGTGGAGCAAGCCAGGGAAAGGTGGAGCAAGCCATAGAAAGGTGGAGCAAGCCAGAGAACGGTGGAGCAAGCCACAGAAAGGTGGAGCAAGCCATGGAAAGGTGGATGAAGCCAGAGAACGGTGGACCAAGCCAGAGAAAGGTGGAGCAAGCCAGAGAAAGCTGGAGCAAGCCAGACAAAGATGGAGCAAGCCATAGAAAGGTGCAGCAAGCCAGATGAATATGGATCAAGCAAGAGCAAGGTGGAGCAAGCCAGGGAAATGTGGAGCAAGCAAGAGAAATGTGGAGCAAGCCAGAGAAAGGTGGAGCAAGCCATAGAAAAGCGAAGCAAGCCATTGAAAGGCGGAACAAGCCAGGGAAAGCTGGAGCAAGCCAGATAGTGGTGGAGCACGCCAAATAATGGTGGAGCAATCCAGGGAACGGAGGAGCAAGCCATAGAAAGGTGGAGTAAGCCAGGGGAATGTGGAGTAAGCCAGAGAAAGTTGGAGCAAGCCAGAGAAAGGTGGAGCAAGTCTGAGAACGGTGGAGCAAGCCAGAGAAAGGTCGAGCAAGCCGCAGAGAGGAGGAGCAAACCAGAGAAAGGTGGAGCAAGCATTAGGAAGGTGGAGCAAGCTAGGGAAAGGTGGAGTAAGCCAGAGAATTGTGGAGCAAGCCAAGGAAAGGTGGAGCAAGCCAGGGAACAGTGGAGAATACCACAGAAAGACGGATAAAGCCAGGGAAAGGTGGAGCAAACTAGAGAAATGTGGAGCAGGCCAGATGAAGGTGGAGCAATCCAGGAAAAGGTGGAGCAAGCAAGAGAAAGGTGGAGAAATCCAGAGAACGTTGGAGCAAGCCAGAGAAAGGTGGAGCAAGCCTGAGAACGGTCGAGCCAGCCAGAGAAAGGTGGGGTAAGAAATGGAAAGGTGGAGCAAGCCAGAGGAAAATGGAGTAAGCGAGAGAAAGGTGGAGCAATCCAGAGATACGTGGAGCAAGCCAGAGTACAGTGGAACAAGGTAGAGAACGGTGGAGCAAACCAGAGAAAGGTGGAGTAAGCCAGAGAACGGTGGCGCAAGCCAGAGAAAGGTGGAGCAAGCCAGTGAAAGGTAGAGCATGCCAGAGAAAGGTGGATCAAGCCAGAGAAAGGGGGAGCAATCTACAGACAGGTGGAGCAAGCCAGAGAAAGGCAGAGCAATCCAGAGAAAGGTGGAGCAAGCCAGGGAAAGGTGGAGCAAGCTAGACAAAAGTGGAGCAATCCAGGGAACGGTGGAGAAAGCCAGAGAAAGGTGGAGCAGGCCAGAAAATGTTGGAGCAAGCCAGGGAAAGGTGGAGCAAGCCAAAGAAAGATGGTGTTATCCCGGAAAAGCTTGAGCAGGCCAGAGAAAGATTGAGCAAGCTAGAGAAATGTGGACCAAGCCAGGGAAACGTGGAGCAAGCCAGAGAAAAGTGGAGCAGGCCAGAGAATGGTGGAGCAAGCCAGATAATGTGGATCAAGATAGAGAACGGTGGAGCAAGCTAGAGAAAGGTAGAGCAAGCCAGATAAAGGTGGGGCAAGCCAGAGAAAGGTGGAGCAAGCCATGGAAAGGCGGAGAAAGTCAGAGGAAGGTGGGGCAATCAAGAGAACGGTGGAGCAAGCCAGAGAAAGATAGAGCAAGCCAGAGAAAGATGGAGCAAGCCAGAGAAAGGTGGAGAAAACTAGAGAATGGTGGAGCAGGCCAGAGAAAGGTGTAGCAAGCTATGGAAAGGTGGAGTAATCCAGAGAAAGATGGAGCAAGCCATGGAAAGGTGGAGCAAGTGAGAGAAGGGTGGAGCAAGCCAGGGAAAGGAGGATCAAGCCATGGAACGGTGGAGCAAGCAAGAGAAAGGTGAAGCAGGCAAGAGAAAGGTGGAACTATCCAGGGAAAGGTGGAGCAAGCCTGGAAAGGTGAAGGAAGCCAGAGAATGCTCGAGCAAGCCAGAGAAAGTTGGAGCAAGCCAGAGAAAGGTGGAGCAAGCCAGAGAAGGTTGGAGCAAGCCAGACAAAGATAGAGCAAGCAAGAGAAAGGTGGAGCAAGGCAGAGAACGGTGAAGCAAGCCAGAGAAAGGTGTAGAAAGCCAAAGATAGGTGGAGCAAGTCATGGAAATGTGGAGAAATGCAGACAAAGGTGGATCAATCCACATAAATGTAGAAAAGTTGAGAGATCCAATTGTTCCCGCAATATAGTTGAAGAAGATGACTTGGTACTCCTTGGGAGGAAGCTTTGCCAGAGGGACATCAACTACATGCATGATGAAGGTTGATGAAGCTCCTGCCCGAGTGCACTAGGATGACTGTAAATTTTTAGTTTGAGATTGTTGAGTGCAAGAGGTACAGAAGGTTGCGGTAAAGCAAGGGCAAGAACCAATGCACCGTGAGAAGTGTGGTGCCATAATGGGTGCAAGCTGCTGCAAACACTGACAGCTAGCTCGTGCAGGTCCGTGTGTTGTTGGCAGATGCGGCTGAAGGTGATGTGGGAGACAGAAGCTGTTGATGAAATTTGAGTGCAGGGGCGAGCTGCGTGTGCTGTGGAAGTTATGGCATGGGCACAAGTCGTCACGAGGAGGGTGATGCAAAGCAAGGGGGATCCTTGTGCCGAGAAGATGGCCATGATGGATGAATGATGGATAGAAGAGTGGGTACAGGGGTGAAACCACGTGCGCTGATTTGTGTTAGAAGAGAAGAATATGACAAGGAAAACATGAGAGCCAACACGTCGCAATAAATCTACTGCCGGCGTGGATACAAGCTGTTGTAAAGCGGGCAGCTAGCTCCTGCATATCGTTGTGCTGGTGACAGATGCTGATGATTGCTGATGATTGGCACTGGATGATAGAAATTGATGAGGACTGGACAAAGGGGTGAACCACGTGCAGTGCGGACGTTTTGGCGTGGGCACAGGTCATCGCAAGAACGGCGATGCGACCGGGTGGGTCATTGTACCGAGCAGATGATGATGATGATGATGATGATGATGATGTAAGTGGCTGATGGATGAAGGTGGGGTGGACAGAGGGGCAAAACCTTGTGCATTGAGGATGATAAAGATGATGAAGGAGCTGATGAAGATGAATAGTAGCTAAAAACAGAGATGTTGAAGCAGATGAGGCTGATGGAAGACGAGGAGGCTCAAGTGGATCACTTGAGAAGGAGGAGGCGGCGGCAGAAGGCTGATGCAGTAGGGAGGCCCTTTGATGTCAGGAGAATAACGGCTTGTGTCCCCAATAGGCTCAAGACCAACGGGCAGGAAGACTGGTGGTGTCCGATATCCTGACACCAGGAGGGAGTTCTACTGAAGCAGGAGTAGTTCAAGAGAAAGTAGAAACGTTTCACTGATGTCGGGAGAGTGACGTCTTGCTCCCCAGATGGCTCAAGACGGTGATCAGGAAGACTGGTGGTGTCGGATTTCTTGATACTAAACAATACTCTGTTGCCACTCCCAACGAGAGGAGACAGCATGAGAAAGCGTCTCAAGAAGATGTTGAAGGGGGATGAAGAGGATGACAATTAATGAGAAAGATGATGCTGATTATGTCAATGAAGCAGGTTGCGGTGAATGCAGCGGATGGAGGATGATGGAATGGAGTAGAGAATGCGGGAGAAGGAGGCGGAGGCGGAGATATAACCATTTCACTTCGATTATTGGCAGAATTAGGAGGAAAGAGGAAGAGGAAGTGTGGAATATACAGAGATAATGGTTAGTGGGAACGCGGCAGGCAGACAGAAGAGTAAGGAGGAGCTGCGGGAAGCTTCCACAAAGATGGCGACCAAAGGCAGCTCCAAAGCCACTTGTGGCTGTTGTCGACAAAGAGTCACCGGACGTTTGTAACGGGTGTGACATTGGGCACAGGGCTTGAACCAGATAACGAGAAGTCGCTGCAGCTTGAGAAGCAGCGATCAAAGCAGTGCTAGTGACGTCAACTGCTGTTGAAGCTGGAAGGTGTATATTACTGTCTTCGGGAAATGTTAGCGAGACCGCATACAGTGGCGATGAAAGCGCGGAGGCAATGATGTGGTCAGGAGGAATAAGGTGATGTCACCTGATGTTCTTATACCATGTCAGAAGAATGGAGAGGGCTGGAGGAGCAGAAGTAAGCAGAAGCAATGAGACATGCATGGGCAAGTTAGACTGATGTCGGCAGCAAGGAGACGCGAGACGTAGCAGGGAGTTAGTCGGAGGAGCTTGAAGAGCAATGATGTGCCGAATAGAGTTGTGAAGTAGACAGGTATCCAGCGAGAGAAATCTGAGGTATAGCGAGAGTGATGGGCTGATGAGTGCTGAGCGAATGAATGAGAGTGACGGAGCGAAGAGTCATGAGCTGAGAGTGGATGGCAAGAGAAGACTGAGCGATGAGCAAGCAGAGCGAAGACACAACGGCAAAGCCACGGAACCAAAGGCGAGCAGGATGGAAAGAACTATTCAGGGTTGATGAGAAGGGAATGAACATCCTCCGTTCAGTCTAACACAACACGACAAAAGAGGAGGGGCAGAAGCTTTTTTGCTAGCCAGATGCATCAGCAATGTGTGTGCAGTTTATTAGGAAGTGGCTGGGATCTAATGCAACGATCATGCACAGAAGAGTCGTTTCTGCTTAGGAGTTTCCAAGGAGGTAGCGAGACCTTGTTTTATCCAGGGGATGGAGAGCCACCTTGCGGAAGTCGCTTGTTTCTGACAGTTTCTACCTCTGACCATTTGTGACTCGTATCATAGGCTGTCAATGTTGACCACACATAGTGAAACTCTTTTGTCACGATATATGACATATGCCTACCTCAGTTGGTCATTGTGCATGGTAGCCACACCGTGCTACTACATATTGAAGGTCTTTGTACTTGCTAGTTGATAAGTAGTATTCCCAAACCATTGTTTTCCCCTCTGACTATTTGTGACTCGTATTATGAGTTGTCACGTTGACCACACATAGTGGAATTATTTGGTCATGGCCAGTGACATACGCCTACTTTGAATGGTCGTTGTGCATTGTATCTTAACTGTGCAACTACCTATTAAATGCCTTTGTACTTGCTAGAAAACACCTATTGTTCCCAAACCATTGTTTCCCCCCTCTTACCATTTGTGTCTTGTATTATGAGTTATCAACATTGACCTATCACAGTGAAATCCACGGATCAAGGTCAGTGACACGTGCCTACTTTGGTTGGTCGTTGTGCATGGTAGCCACACCGTGCCACTACTTACTGAAGTTATTTGTACTAGCTAGTCAATCACAAGTATTCAGAAACCATTGTTTCTTCCACTGACCATTTGTGACTCATATTATGAGTTGTCAACGTTGACCACACATAGTGAATTCTTTGGTCATAGTCAGTGATGTATGCCCACCTTGGTTGGTCATTGTGCATGGTAGCCACACCGTGCCACTATTCATTGAAGGTCTGTGTACTTGCTAGATGACATGTTAGTATTCCCAAATCATTGTTTCCCCCTCTGACCATTTTTCACTCGTATGACGAGTTGTCAACGTTGACCACACATTGTGGTCATGGTCAGTGACATATGCCTACGTTGGTTGTTCACTGTGCATGGTAGTCACACCGTGCCACTACTTATTGAAAGCCTTTGCTAGTCAAGAACAATCATTTCCAAACCATTGTCTCCCCCTCTGACCATTTGTGACTCGTAACATGAGTTTTCAACGTTCACCACACACATGTAAAACATTTTTCCATATCAAGTGATGTATTCCTACTTTGGTTGGTCATTGTGTGTCAGAAGAATCCAGAAAGGAAGAAATAAATGACAGCAGAGGACAGAATCAATGAGACATGTGGAGCCACGGCACACAGATGACGGCAGCAAAGAAATGTGAGAAATCGCAAGCAGTTAGTTGCTAGAGCTTGGAGCAAACTGCTGTGCCAAACAGAGTAGCAAGGTAGACAGGTAGCCAGAGAGAGAAAGTAGACACAGAGCTAGAGTGATGGGGTGATGAGTACTGAGGAAGAAAAACAACGGTGGAGCAAGGCAGAAAAAGGTGGAGCAAGCTAGGTAAAGGTGGAGCAAGCCGGAGAACGGTGGATCGAGATAGGGAAAGGTGGTGCAAGCTATAAAAGGCTGGAGCAAGCCAGAGATGGGTGGAGCAAGCCAGAGAAAGGTGGAGGAAGCCAGGGAAAGATGGAGCAAGCCAAAGAAAGGTGGAGCAAGCCAGAGAAAGGTGGAGAAACAAAGAGAATGGTAGAGCCAGCCAGAGAATGGTGCAGGAAGAAAAAGAAGAGGAGAGCTAGCCAGAGAATGGTGGAGCCAGCCAGAGAAAAGTGGAGCAAGCCAGAGGAAGGTGGAGCAAGCCAGAGAAGGGTGGAGCAAGCCAGAGGAAGGTGAAGCAAGACAGAGAAAGGTGGAGCAAGCCAGAGAAATGTGGAGCAAGCCAGAGAGCATTGGAACAAGCCAGAGAAAGGTGGAGCAAGCAAGGGAAAGGTGGAGAAAGAAGGATCAAGGTGGAGCAAGCCAAAGAAAGGTGGAGCAAGCCAGAGAAAGTTGGAGCAAGCCACACAACGGTGGAGCAAGTCAGAAAACAATGGAGTAAGCCATAGAACAGTGGAGCAAGCCAGAGAAGGATGGAGCAATCCAGGGAAAGGTGGAGCAAGCCAGAGAAAGGTGGAGCACGACAGAGAACAGAGGAGCAAGACAGAGAACAGTGGAGCAAGGCAGAGAACGGTGGAGCAAGTCGGAGAGCGTGGAGCAAGCCAGAGAACGGTGGAGCAAACCAGAGAACAATGGAGCAAGCCAAAGGAAGGTGGAGCAAGCCAGAGAAAGGTAGGGCAAGCCAGATAACGGTAGAGCAAGCCAGAAATGGTGGAGCAAGCTGCAGAACGGTAGATCAAGCCAGAGAAGAGTGGAGAAATCCAGAGAACAGTGGAGCAAGCCAGAGAACGGTGAAGCAGGCCAAAGAAAGGTGGAGCAAGCAAGAGTATGGTGGATCAATCCAGATAAAGGTGGAGCAAGCCAAAGAATGGAGGAGCAAGCCAGAGAACGGTGGATCAAGCCAGAGAAGGATGGGGCAAGCCAGGTAAAGGTGGAGAAAGCCGGACAAAGGTGGAGCAAGCACGAGAAAACTGGAGCAAGAAGGAGAAAGGTGGAGCTGGCCACAGAACAGTGGAGCAAGCCAGAGAACGATAGAGCAAGCCAGAGAATGGTGGAGCAAGCCAGAGAAAGCTGGAGCAAGCCAGGGAAAGCTGGAGCAAGACAGAGAAAGGTGGAGCATGCCATAGAACATTGGAGTAAGCCAGAGAACAGTGAAGCAAGCCAGAAAACGATGGAGCAAGCTAGAGAAAGGTGGAGCAAGCCAAAGAAAGGTGGGACAAGCGAGAGAACGGTAGAGGAAGCTAGAGAACGGTGAAGCAAGTCGGATAAGGGTGGAGCAAGCCAGAGAACGATAGGACAAGCCAGATAACAGTGTCACAATTCCAAGAGAGGTGGAGCAAGCCAGAGAAAGGTGGAGCAAGCCAGAGAAAGGTGGAGCAAGCCAGAGAAAGGTGGAGCAAGCCAGAGAAAGTTAGATCAAGCCACGGAAAGGTGGAGCAAGCCAGAGAAAGGTGGAGCAAGTCTGATAACGGTTGAGCAAGCCAGAGAAGGGTAGAGCAAGCAAAAGAAAGGTGAAGCAAACCAACGAAAGGTGGAGCAAGCCAGAGAAAGGTGGAGCAAGCTAGGGACAGGTGGGGTAAGCCAGATTACGGTGGAGCAAGCCAAGGAAAGGTAGAGTAAGCCAGGGAATTATGGAGCAAGCCAGAGAAAGGTTGATAAAGCCAGGGAAAGGCGGAGCAAACTAAAGAGTGTTGGAGCGGGCCAGAGGAAGGTGAAGCAATCCAGGAAAAGGTGGAGCAATCCGAGAAAGGTGGAGCAAGCCAGAGAACGCTGGAGCAATCCAGAGAAGGGTGGGACACGCCAAAGAAAGGTGGAGCAAGCCGAAGAACAGTGGACCAAGCCAGAGAAAGATGCAGCAAGTCAGATAAAGGTGGAGCACGCCAAAGAAAGGTGGAGCAAGCCAAAGAAATTTGGAGCACACCAGAGAATGATGGAGCAAGCCAGGGAACGGTGGAGTAAGCCATAGAAAAGTGGAGCAAGCCAGGGAAAGGTGGAGCAAGTGAGAGAAAGGTTGAGCAAGCCAGAGAAACGTGGTGGATGCCAGGGAAAGGTGAAGCAAGCCAGAGAAAGGTGGAGCAAGTCTGAGAACGGTGGAGCAAGCCAGAGAAAGGAGGAGCAAGCCAGAGAAAGGTGGAGCAAGCTAGGGGAAGGTTGAGTAAGCCAGAGAAGGAGGGCGCAAGCCAAAGAAAGGTGAAACAAGCCAGAGAATGATGGAGCAAGCCAGATAAAGGTGGATTAATCCAGGAAATGGTAGAGCAACCTGGAGAATGGTGCAGCAGGCCGGAGAAAGGTGGAGAAATCCAGGAAAAGGTGGAGCAAGCCAGAGAAAGGTGGAGCAATCCAGAGAACGCTGGAGCAAGCCAGAGCAAGTTCGAACAAGCCAAAGAACAGTCGAGCAAGCCAGAGAAAGGTGGAGCAAGCCAGAGAAGATGGAGAAAGCCAGAAAATTTTGAAGCAAACCAGAGGACAGTGGAGCAAGCCAGAGAACGGCAGAGCAAGCCAAAGAAAGGTGGAACAAGCCAGGGAAAAGTGGACTAAGCCAGAGGAAAGTGTAGCAATCCAAAGAAAGGTGGAGCAAGCCAGAGAAAGGTGGAGCAAGGCGGAGAAAGGTGGAGCAAGCCAGAGAAAGGTGGAGCAAGTAAGAGAATGGTGGAGAAAGCTAGAGAAAGATGGATTAAGCCAAAAAATAATGGAACAAGCCGGAGAAAGGTGGAATAAGCAAGGGAAAGGTGGAGCAGGCCAGAGAATGTTCGAACAAGCCAGAGAAAGGTGGAGTTAGCCAGGGAATAGTGGAGCAAGCGAAAGGAAAGGTACCGCAAGCCTGAGAATGGTGGAGTAATCTTGAAATGGTGGAACAAGCCAGAGAGGAGTGGAGCAAGCCAGGGAAAGGTAGAGCAAGCAAGAGAGAGATGGAGCAAGCCAGAGAGAGGTGGAGCAAGCCAGGGAAAGGTGGAGCAAGCCAAAGAATGGAGGAGAATGCCAGAGAACGATGGAGCGAGCCAGAGAAAGATGGAGTAAGCCAGAGAAAGGTGGAGCAAGCTTGAGAAAGGTGGAGCAAGCCAGGAAAGGTGGAGCAAGCCAGATAAAGGTGGAGCAAGCCAGGGAAAGGTGGTGCAAGCCTGAGAAAGGTTGAGCAAGCCAGAGAACGGTGGAGCAAGCCAGAGAGAGGTGGAGCAAGCCAGATAAAGGTGGAGCAAGCCAGAGAAAGGTGGAGCAAGCCAGAGAAAGGTGGAGCAAGCCAGAGAAAGGTGGAGCAAGCCAGAGAAAGGTGGAGTAAGACAGAGAACGGTGGATCAAGCTAGAGAAAGTTGGAGCAAGCCAAAGAAAGGTGTGTTAAGCCAGAGAAAGGTGGAGCAATCCAGAAAAAGGTGGAGTAAGCCACAGATAGGTGGAGCAAGGTAGGGAAAGGTGGAGTAAGCCAGACAAGGGTGGAGTAAGCTAGAGAAAGTTGGAGCAAGCCAGAGAAAGGTGGAGCAAGCCAGAGGAAGGTGGATGAAGCCAGGGAAAGGTGGAGCAAGCTAGAGAAAGGTTGAGAAAGTCAGAGAAAGGTCGAGAAAGTCAAGAACGGTGGAGCAAGCCAGAGAAAGATGGAGCAAGCCAGAGAAAGATGGAGCAAGCCAAAAAACAGTGGAGCAAGCCAGATAAAGGTGGAGCAATCCAGGAAACGTTGGAGCAAGCCAGGGAAAGGTGGAGCAAGCCAAAGAAAGACCAAGCAAGCCGGGGAAAGGTAGAGCAGGCCAGAGAAAAATGCAGCAGGCCAGAGAACGGTTGAGCAAGCCAGAGGAAAGTGGAGGAAGCCAAGGAATGGTGGAGCAAGCCAGAGAAAGGTGGAACAAGCCAGATAAAGGTGGAGCAAGGCAGAGAAAGGTGGAGCAAGCCAGAGAAAGGTGAAGAAATCTAGAGAAAGGTGGGGCAAGCCAGAGAACGGTGGAGCAAGCTAAAGAAAGTTGGAGTAAGCCAGAATGGATGGAGCAAAAGCAAACCAGAGAAAGGTGGAGTAAGCCACAGAAAGGTGGAGAAGGCTAGGGAAAGGTGGAGTAAGCCGGAGAAGGATGGAGCAAGCCAGGAAAAGGTGGAGCAACCCAGAGAAAGGTGGAGCAAGCCAGGGAAAGGTGGATCAAGACAGTGAAAGGTGGATCAAGCTAGAGAAAGGTGGGGCGGGCCAGAGAAAGGTGGAACAATCCAGGGAAAGGTGGAGCAAGTCCGGTGTTAGCACCGGGTTCCGTTGTAACGGCAATACATAGACATCGAGGCATCCATAAACATCAATGTAGCATCGATGTCGGTGTTTCTGCAGGTCACTTTCGAAACTGCAATTGGTGGTAGCCCAGCTGGCCTCCAACCATTGACCAAATTATGACAAAATTTGACTGCGGCCTGTCGGCGGCTCTCGATTCACTGACATCGAGCCCATAAGCACTGATTATCCTAATTCATGGTTTGCATTGCATGTGGAATAAATGTTTGGGTTTGCATAGATTGTATACGGTTTCACGTGAGTTTGTGGTTTGCCACCGTGTCCTTGTGCTATGCGAAGTTCCGATATCTTGACCGGACTGCCAGCTCCGTCGCTCACGCCTGCGGTGGGGAGGCTTTGCTCTCCAAAGATGCTGGCACTGTGCCATCGTGGCTTTCCGATGGCAACGTGGCATGGATGACACGGTATGCCATCCGCGTACGAGGTGATTGCACGAGTGAACATCGTTCATCGCCAAGGACCCCGAATGTGCCCTAACATTTCACGCTCACCAACAACGTCGAGTAATTCCCCGGGCCTTTTTCTCACTATTTTCTCAAATGTTAGTTTCTTGAACTGTCTTCTCCCTAAAATGCAGGGGAAATGAACCCACATCGATGTCTATAACAGGGAATACATCAATACATCGATGTGAGCATCGATGTGTTGATGTTCGATGCTCGTCTGGCAACACTGAGCAAGTCTGAGAAAGGTGAAGCAAGACAGAGAACGATGGAGCAAGCCAGAGAAAGGTGGAGCAAGCCTGAGAACGGTCAAGCAAGCCAGAGAAGGGTGGAGCAAGCAACAGAAAGGTGGAGCAAGCCAGAGAAAGGTGGAGCAAGCCAGAGAACGGTGGAGCAAGCCAGAGGAAGTTGGAGCAAGCCAAAAAATGGTGGACCAAGCCAAGGAAATCCTGAGCAAGCCAGAAAAAGGTGGAGCAATCCAGAGAAAGGTGGATCAATCCAGAGAAAGGTGGAATAAGCCAGAGAAAGGTGGAGCTAGCCAGGGAAAAGTGAAGCAAGCCAGAGAAAGGTGGAGCGAGCCAGAGAATTGTGGAGCAAGCGAGATAAAGGTGGAGCAAGCCAAAAAATGTTGGAGCTAGCCAGGGAAAAGTGGAGCAAGCCAGAGAAAGATCGAGCAAGTTAGGGAAAGGTGGAGCAAGTAGGAGGAAGACGGAGCAAGCCAGAGAATTATGGAGAAAGCCAGACAAAGGTGGAGCAGTCTTCAGAACGGTGGAGAAAACCAGAGAAAGTTGAAGAAAGTGAGAGAAAGGCGGAGCAAGCCAGGGAAAGGTGAAGAAAGCCAAAGAAAGGTGGAGTAAGCCAGAGAACCGTGGAGCAATCCAGAGAAAGATGGAGCAAGCCAGAAAATGTTGGAGTTAGCCCAGGATAGGTGGACCAAGCCAGTGAAAGGTGGAGCAAGCCAGGGAAAGGATGAGCAGGTCAGAGAAACGTGGAAAAGGAAGAGAAAGGTGGAGCAACCCAGGGAAAGGTGGAGCAAGTCCGAGAAAAGTGGAGCAGGCCAAAGAGCAGTGGAGCAAGCCAGGAAAAGGTGGAGCAAGCCACATTGTGGAGCACGGCAGACAATGGTGGAGCAATCAAATGAAATTGCATTGTGGAGCAAGCCAGAGAGAAGTAGAGCAATTCAGGGAAAGGTGGAGCAAGCCTGGGAATGGTGGAGCAAACCAGAGGAAGGTGGAGGAAGCCAGAAAAGTGAGGATCATGCCAGAGAAAGGTGGAGCAAGCCACAGAAAGGTGGAGCAAGCCAGGGAAAGGTGGAACAAGCTAGAGAAAGATAGATCAAGCCAGAGAAAAGTGGAGAAATCCAGAGAAAGGTGGAGCAATCCAGAAATGTGGAGCAAGCCAGGAAATGGTGGAGCAAGCCAGATAAAGGTGGAGCACGCCAGGGAACGGTGGAGCAAGCCATAGAAATGTGGAGCAAGCCAGGGAAAGGTTGAGCAAGACATAGAAAGATGGAGCAAGCCAGAGAATGGTAGAGCAAGCCACAGAAAGGTGGAGCATGCCAAAGACAGGTGGATCAAGCCAGCGAAAGCTGGAGCAAGCCAGATAAAAATGAAGCAAGCCATAGAAAGGTGGAGCAAGCTAGGAAAACATGGATCAAGCCAGAGAAAGGTGGAGCAAGCCAGGGAAATGTGGAGCAAGCTAGACAAAGGTGGAGCAAGCCAGAGAAAGGTGGAGAAAGCAAGGGCAAGGTGGAGCAAGCCAGAGAGCGCTTGAGCAAGCGAGAGAAATGTGGAGCAAGCCACAGAAAGGTGGACCAAGACGGAGAAAGGAGGAGCAAGCCATAGAAAGGAGGAGAAAGCCAGGGAAAGGTGGAGCAAGACAGATACAGCTGGAGCACACCAAAGAATGGTGGAGCAATCCACGGAACAGAGGAGCAAGCCATAGAAAGATGGAGTAAGCCAGGGGAACGTGGAGCAAGCCAGATAAAGTTGGAGCAAGTCAGAGTAAGGTGGAGCAATTCTGGAAACGGTGGAGCAAGCCAGAGAAAGGTGGAGCAAGCCACAGAAAGGTGCAGAAAACCAGAGAAAGGTGGAGCAAGCCAGAGAAAGGTGCAGCAAGCTAGGGAAAGGTGGAGTAAGTCAGAGAAAGGTGGAGCAAGCCTGGGAAAGGTGAAGCAAGCAAGGGAATGGTGGAGAATGCCAGACAAAGGCGGATAAAGCCAGGAAAAGGTGGAGCAAACTAAAGAATTATGGAGCAGGCCAGAGGAAGTTGGAGCAATCCAGGAAGAGGTGGAGCAAGCAAGAGAAACGTGGAGCAAGCCAGAGAACGCTGGAGCAAGCCAGAGATAGGTGGAGCAAGCCTGAGAACGGTCGAGCAAGCCAGAGAAAGGTGGAGCAGGCCAGAGAAAGATGGAGCAAGCCAGATAAAGGTGCAGTAAGCCAGAAAACGTTGGAGCAAGCCAGAGAAAGGTGTCCCAATACAGAGAAAGGTGGACCAAGCCAGGGAAAAATGGAGTTAGCGAGAGGAAGGTGGAGCAATCCAGAGAGAGGTGGAGCAAGCCAGAGAACGGTGGAACAAGCTAGAGAACGGTGGAGCAAGCCAGAGAAAGGTGGAGTAAGCCAGAGAAAGGTGGAGCAAGCCAAAGAAAGTTGGAGCAAGCTAGTGAAAGTTAGAGCAAGCCAGAGAAAGGTGGAACAATCCAGAGAAAGGGGGAGCAATCTAGAGACAGGTGGAGCACGCCAGAGAAAGGCGGAGCAAGCCAGAGAAAGGTAGAGCAAGCCAGGGAAAGGTGGAGTAAGCTAGAGAAAGGTGGAGCAAGCCAGGGAACGGTGGAGAAAGCCAGAGAAAGGTCGAGCAAGACAGAAAACATTGGAGCAAGCCAGGGAAAGGTGGAGCAAGCCAAAGAAATATGGTGCAAGCGAGGAAAAGGTTGAGCAGGCCAGAGAAAGGTTGAGCAAGCTAGAGAAATGTGGAGCAAGCCAGGGAGAGGTGGAACAAGTCAGAGAAAAGCGGACCAGGCCAGAGAACGGTGGAGCCAGCCCGATAAAGGGGATCAAGCCAGAGAACGGTGGAGCAAGCTAGAGAAAGGTGGAGCAAGCCATAGAAAGGTAGAGAAATCCAGAGAAAGGTGGAGCAATCCAAAGAACGGTGGAGCAAGCGAGAGAAAGCTAGAGCAAGCCAGAGAAAGATGGAGCAAGCCAGAGAAAGGTGGAGCAAACCAGAGAAAGGTGGAGCAGGCCAGAGAAAGGTGGAGCAAGCTATGGAAAGGTGGAGTAAGTCAGAGAAAGACGGAGCAAGCCATGGAAAGGTGGAGCAAGAGAGAAAAAGGTGGAGCAAGCCAGAGAAAGGTGGATCAAGCCATGGAAAGGTGAAGCAAGCTAGAGAATGCTGGAGCAAGCCAGAGACAGGTGGAGCAAGCCAAAGAATGGTGGAGCAGGCCAGAGAAGGCTGGAGCAAGCCAGATAAAGGTAGAGCAAGAAAAAGAAAGGTGGAGCAAGCCAGAGAACGGTGAAGCAAGCCAGAGAAAGGTGGAGCAAGCCAAAGAAAGGTGGAGCAAGTCATGGAAATGTGGAGAAAGGCAGAGAATGGTGGAGCAATCCACAGAAAGGTAGCCAAGTTGAGAGGCCAATTGTTCGCGTGATATAGTTGAAGAAGATTACTTGGTACTCCTTGGGAGGAAACTTTGCCAGAGGGACATCAACTACATGCATGATGAAGGTTGATGATGCTCCTGCCCGAGTCTACTAGGATGACTGTAAATTTTCAGTTTGAGATTGTTGAGTGCAAGAGGAACAGAAGGTTGTGGTAAAGCAAGGGCAAGAACCAATGCACCGTGAGAAGTGTGTTTCCATAATGGGTGCAAGCTGCTGCAAACACTGACAGCTAGCTCGTGCAGGTCCGTGTGTTGTTGGCAGATGCGGAGGAAGCTGTTGATGAAATGTGAGCACAGGGGCGAGCTGTGCGTGCTTCGGAAGTTATGGCATGGGCGCAAGTCGTCACGAGGAGGATGATGCAAAGCGGGGGGATCCTTGTGCCGAGCAGATGGCCATGGTGAATGAATGGTGGATGGAAGAGTGGGCACAGGGGCAAAACCACGTGTGCTGATTTTGTGTTAGAAGAGAAGAATACAACAAGGAAAACACGAGATCCAACACGTCGCAGTAAATCTACTGCCGGTGTGGATACAAGCTGTTTTAAAGCGGGCAGCTAGCTCCTGCAGATTTTTGCGCTAGTGACAGATGCTGATGATTGCTGATGATTGGCACTGGATGATAGCGATTGATGAGGACTGGAAAAAGGGGTGAACCACGTGCAGTGCAAAAGTTTTGGCGTGGGCACAGGTCATTGCGAGAATGGCGATGCGACCAGGCGGGTCATTGTACCAAGCAGATGATGATGATGATGATGGAAGTGGCTGATGGATGAATGCTGGGTGGGCGGAGGAGAAAAAACTCGTGCATTGAGGATGATGAAGATGATGAAGGAGCTGATGACGATGAATAGTAGCTGAAGACAGAGATGCTGAGGCAGATGAGGCTGATGGAAGACGAGGAGGCTCAAGTGGAGCACTTGAGGAGGAGGAGGAGACGGCAGAAGGCTGATGCAGAAGGGAGGTACTTTGATGTCAGGAGAATAACGGCTTGTGTCCCCAATTGCCTCAAGGCCAACGGGCAGGAAGACTGGTGGTGTTCGATATCCTCAAACCAGGAGGGAGTTCTACTGAAGCAGGAGTAGTTCAAGAGAAAGTAGAGACGTTTCACTGATGTCGGGAGAGTAACGTCTTGTTCCCCAGATGGCTCAAGACGGTGAGCAGTAAGACTGGTGGTGTCGGATTTCTTGAGACTAAACAATACTCTGCTGTGACTCCCAACAGGAGGAGACAGCATGAGAAAGCGCCTCAAGAAGATGTTGAAGGTCGATGAAGAGGATGATAACTAATGATAAAGATGATGCTGATGATGTCGATGAAGCAGGTTGCGGTGCATGCAGCGGATGGAGGATGATGGGATGGAGTAGAGAATGCGGGAGAAGGAGGCGGAGGAGGAGATATAAGCATTTCAATTTGATTACTGGCAATTAGGAGGAAAGAGGAAGAGGAAGCGTAGAATATACAGAGATAATGGTTAGTGAGAACGCAGCAGGCAGACAGAAGAGTAAGGAGGAGCTGCGGGAAGCTTCCACAAAGATGGTGATAGAGGGCGGCTCCAAAGCCACTTGTGGCTGTTGTCGACACAGATATACCGGACGTTTGTCATGGGCGTGACATTGGGCATAAGGATTGAACCAGATAACAAGAAGTCGCTGCAGCTTGAGAAGCAGCGATCGAAGCAGTGCAACTGACGTCAACTGCTCTTGAAGCTGGAAGGTGCAGAGTACTGGCTGGGACAGATGTTGGCGAGACCGCATCCAATGGCAATGAAATCGTGGAGGCGATGATGTGGTCAGGAGGAATAAGGCAATGTCACCTGATGTTCTTATACCATGTCAGAAGAATGGAGAGGGCTGGAGGAGCAGAAGTAAGCAGAAGCAATGAGACATGCATGGGCAAGTTAGACGGATGACGGCAGCAAGGAGACACGAGACGTAGCAGGGAGTTAGTCGGAGGAGCTCAAAGAGCAATGATGTGCTGAATAGAGTTGTGAGGTAGACAGGTAGCCAGCGAGAGAAATCTGAGGTATAGCGAGAGTGATGGGCTGATGAGTGCTGAGCGAATGAATGAGAGTGACGGAGCGAAGAGTCATGAGCTGAGAGTGGATGGCGAGAGAAGACTGAGCGATGAGCAAGCAGAGCGAAGACACAACGGCAAAGCCACGGAACCAAAGGCGAGCAGGATGGAAAGAACTATTCAGGGTTGATGAGAAGGGAATGAACATCCTCTGTTTATTCTAACACAACACGACAAAAGAGGAGGGGCAGAAGCTTTTTTGCTAGCCAAACGCATCAGCAATGTGTGTGCAGTTTATTAGGAAGTGGCTGGGATCTAATGCAACGATCATGCACAGAAGAGCCGTTTCTGCTTAGGAGTGTCCAAGGAGGTAGCGAGACCTTGTTTTATCCAGGGGATGGAGAGCCACCTTGCGGAAGTTGCTTGTTTCTGACAGTTTCTACCTCTGACCATTTGTGACTCGTATCATAGGCTGTCAATGTTGACCACACATAGTGAAACTCTTTTGTCACGATACATGACATATGCCTACCTCAGTTGGTCATTGTGCATGGTAGCCACACCGTGCTACTACATATTGAAGGTCTTTGTACTTGCTAGTTGATGAGTAGTATTCCCAAACCATTGTTTCCCCCTCTGACTATTTGTGACTCGTATTATGAGTTGTCACGTTGACCACACATAGTGGAATTATTTGGTCATGGCCAGTGACATACGCCTACTTTGAATGGTCATTGTGCATTGTATCTTAACTGCACAACTACTTATTAAATGCCTTTGTACTTGCTAGAAAATACCTATTATTCCCAAACCATTGTTTCCCCCCTCTTTCCATTTGTGTCTTGTATTATGAGTTATCAACATTGACCTATCACAGTGAAATCCACGGATCAAGGTCAGTGACACGTGCCTACTTTGGTTGGTCGTTGTGCATGGTAGCCACACCGTGCCACTACTTACTGAAGTTATTTGTACTAGCTAGTAAATCACAAGTATTCAGAAACCATTGTTTCTTCCACTGACCATTTGTGACTCATATTATGAGTTGTCAACGTTGACCACACATAGTGAATTCTTTGGTCATAGTCAGTGATGTATGCCCACCTTGGTTGGTCATTGTGCATGGTAGCCACACCGTGCCACTATTCATTGAAGGTCTTTGTACTTGCTAGATGATATGTAGTATTCCCAAATCATTGTTTCCCCCTCTGACCATTTTTCACTCGTATGACGAGTTGTCAACGTTGACCACACATTGTGGTCATGGTTAGTGACATATTCCTACATTGGTTGTTCACTGTGCATAGTAGTCACACCGTGCCACTACTTATTGAAAGCCTTTGCTAGTCAAGAACAATTGTCTCCCCCTCTGACCATTTGTGACTCGTAACATGAGTTTTCAACGTTCACCACACACATATAAACCATTTTGCCATAACAAGTGACATATTCCTACTTTGGTTGGTCATTGTGTGTCAGAAGAATCCAGAAAGGAAGAAATAAATGACAGCAGAGGACAGAATCAATGAGACATGTGGAGCCACGGCACATAGATGACGGCAGCAAAGAAATGTGAGAAATCGCAAGCAGTTAGTTGCTGGAGCTTGGAGCGAACTGCTGTGCCAAAGAGAGTAGCAAGGTAGACAGGTAGCCAGAGAGAGAAAGTGGAGACAGAGCTAGAGTGATGGGGTGATGAGTACTAAGCAAGCCAAAGAACGGTGGATCATGGCAGCAAAAGGTGGAGCAAGCCAGGGAAAGGTGGAGTAAGCCGGAGAACGGTGGATCAAGCTAGCGAAAGGTGGTGCAAGCTATAGAAGGCTGGAGCAAGCCAGAGAAAGGTGGAGCAAGCCAGAGGAAAGTGGAGCAAGCCAGAGAAAGTTGGAGCAAGCTAAGGAAGGATGGAGCAAGCCAAAGAAAGGTGCAGCAATCCAAAGAAAGGTGGAAAAAGAAAGAGAATGGTGGATCAATCCAGAGAACGGTGCAAGAAGCAAAAGAATAGGAGAGCTAGCCAAAGAACGGTGGAGCTAGCCAGAGAAAGGTGGAGCAAGCCAGAGAAAAGTGGAGCAAGCAAGAGAAAGGTGGAGCAAGCTAGAGAAATGTGGAGAAAGCCAGAGAACGTTGCAGCAAGCCAGAGAAAGGCGGAGCAAGCCAGGGAAAGGAAGAGAAAGCCAGATCAAGGTGGAGCAGGCCAGAGAAAGGTGGAGCAAGCCAGAGAAAGTTGGAGCAAGCCACAGAAAGGTGGTGCAAGTCAGAGAACAGTGGAGTAACCCATAGAACAGTGGAGCAAACCAGAGAAGGATGAAGCAAGCCAGGGAAAGGTGGAGCAAGTAAGAAAAAGATGGAGCACGACAGAGAACGGAGGAGCAAGACAGAGAACAGTGGAGCAAGCCGGAGAACGTGGAGCAAGGCAGAGAACGGTGGAGCAAACCAGAGAACAGTGGAGCAAGCCAAAGAAAGGTGGAAAAAGCCAGAGAAAGGTAGGGCAAGCCAGGAAAGGTGGAGCAAGCTGCAGAACTGTGGAGCAAGCCAGAGAAGAGTGGAGCAAGCCAGAAAACAATGGAGCAAGCCAGAGAAGAGTGGAGCAAGCCAGAGAAAGGTAGAGCAAGCAAGAGTATGGTGGATCAAGCGAGAGAAAGGTGGAGTAAGCCAAAGAATGGTGGAGCAAGTCAGAGAACGGTGGATCAACCCAAAGAAAGATGGGGCAAGCCAGGGAAAGGTAGAGCAAGCAAGAGAGAGGTGGAGCAAGCCGGAGAAAGTTGGAGCAAGCCACAGAACGGTGGAGCAGGCCAGAGAACGGTAGAGCAAGCCAGAGAAGGTAAGAGCAAGCCAGAGAAAGCTGGAGAAAGCCAGGGAAAGGTGGAGCAGGCCAGAGAAAGGTGGAGCATGCCACAGAACGTTGCAGAAAGCCAGAGAACGGTGGAGCAAGCAAGAAAACGGTGGAGCAAGCCACAGAAAGGTGGAGCAACAAAGAGAAATGTGGAGCAAGCCAGAGAACGGTAGAGCAAGGTAGAGAACGGTGGATCAAGTCGGAGAACGGTGGAGCAAGCCAGAGAACAGTAGGACAAGCGAGATAACAGTGGAACAATGCCAAGAAAGGTGGAGCAAGTTTGAGAACGGTGGAGCAAGCCAGAGAAGGGTAGAGCAAGCCAAGGAAAGGTAAAGCAAACGAAAAAAAGGTGGAGCAAGCCACAGAAAGGTGGAGCAAGCTAGGGAAAGATGGAGTAAGCTAGAGAAAGGTGGAGCAAGCCAAGGAAAGGTGGACTAAGCCAGGGAATGGTGGAGCAAGCTAGAGAAAGGTTGATAAAGCCAGGGAAAGGTGGAGCAGACTAAAGAATGGTTGATCAGGCCAGACGAAGCTGAAACAATCCTGAAAAAGGTGGAGCAAGCCAGAGAAAGGTGGAGCAAGCCAGAGAACACTTGAGCAAGCCAGAGAAAGGTGAAGCAAGCCAAAGAAAGGTGGAGCAAGCCAGAGAACGGTGGACCAAGCCAGACAAAGGTGGAGCAAGCTAGAGAAGGATAGAGCAACCTAGAAAAAGATGGAGCAAGCCAGAGAAAGGTGGAGCAAGCAAGGGAAAGGTGAAGCTAGCTAGACAGAAGTGGAGGAAGCCAGAGAAAGGTGGGACAAGCCAGAGCAAGGTGGAGCAAGCCAGAGAACGCTGCAACAGGCCAGAGAAAAGTGGAGCAAGGCAGAGAATGGTGGAGCAAGCAAGAGAAAGGTGGAGCAAGCCAGAGTGAGGTGGAGCAAGCCAGAGAACGGTGGAGCAAGCCAAGGAAAGGTGGAGCAAGCCAGATAAAGTTGGAGCATGCCAGAGAATGGTGGACCAAACCAGGGAATGGTGGAGAAAGCCATGGAAAGGTGGAGCAAGCCAGGGAAAGGTAGAGCAAGCAAGAGAAAGGTTGAGCAAGCCAGAGAAAGGTGGAGGAAGCCAGGGAAATGTGGAGCAAGCCAGAGAAAGGTGGAGCAAGTCTGAGAACAGTGGAGCAAGCGAGAGAAAGGAGGAGCAAGCCAGAGAAAGGTGGAGCAATATAGGGAAAGGTGGAGTAAGCTAGAGAAAGATGGCACAAGGCAAGGAAAGGTGAAACAAGCCAGAGACTTATGGAGCAAGCCAGAGAAAAGTGGATTAAGCCAGGGAAGGGTGGAGCAACCTAGAGAATGGTGGAGCAGGCCAGAAAAAGGTGGAGAAATCAAGGAAAGGGTGGAGCAAGCCAGAAGAAGGTGGAGCAAGCAAGAGAACGCTAGAGTAAGCCAGAGCAAGTTGGAACAAGCCAAAGAACAGTCTATCAAGCAAGAGAAAGGTGGAGCAAGCCAGAGAAAGATGGAGAAAGCCAGAGAAATGTTGAGCAAACCAGAGAACGGTGGAGCAAGCCAGAGAAACGTAGAGCAAGCCAGAGAAAGATGGAACAAGCCAGGGAAAGGTGGACTAAGCCAGAGAAAGGTGTAGCAATCCAAAGAAATGTGGAGCAAGCCAGAGAAAGGTGGAGCAAGCCAGAGAGAGGTGGAGCAAGCCAGAGAAAGGTGGAGCAAGTCAAAGAATGTTGCAGCAAGCCAGCGAAAGGTGGATTAAGCCAGAAAACAATGGAGCAAGCCAGAGAAAGATGGAGCAAGCCAGGGAAAGGTGGAGCAGGCCAGAGAAGGTTGCAGCAAGCCAGAGAAAGGTTAAGCAAGCCAGCGAAAGTTGGAGCAAGCTAGACAAAACAGGACTAGGCGAGAAAAAAGTGGAGCAAGCCAAAGAACGGTGGCACAAGCCAGAGAAAAGTGGAGCAAGCAAGATGAAGGTGGAGCATGCCACAGAAAGGTGGAGTAAGCCAGAGAAAGCTGGGGAAAGCCACAGAAAGGTGGAGCAAACAAGAGAACGGAGGGAGCAAGCCAGAGAATGGTGGAGCAAGCCAGAGAATGGTGGTGTAAGCTATGGAAAGGTGGATAAAGCCAGAGAATAGTGAAGCAAGGTAGAGAAAGATGGAGCAAGTGAGAGAATGGTGGAGCAAGACAAAGAACGGTGGAACAAGCCAGAGAAACGCGGAGTAAGACAGGGAAAGGTATAGCAAGTGAGAGAAAAGGTAGCGCAAGCCTGAGAACGGTGGAGTAAGCCTGAAACAGTCGAATAAGCCAGAGAGGAGCGGAGCAAGCCAGGGAAAGGTGGAGCAAGAAAGAGAGAGATGGAGCAAGCCAGACAGAGGTGGAGCAAGCCAGAGAAAGGTGGAGCAAGCCAGAGAATGGAGGAGAAATCCAGAGAACGGTGGAGGAAGCCAGAGAAAGATGGAGTAAGCCAGAGGAAGGTGGAGCAAGCTTGAGAAAGGTGGAGCAAGCCAGAGAAAGATGGAGCAAGCCAGGGAAAGGTGGTGCAAGCCTGAGAAAGGTTGAGCAAGCCAGAAAACGCTGGAGCAAGCAAGAGACATGAAGGGCAAGCCAGAGAATGATGGCACAATCCAGAGAGCAGTAGAGCAAGCCAGAGAACGGTGTAGCAAGCCAAAGAAGATAGAGCAAGCCAAAGAAAGGTGGAGCAAGCCAGAGAAAGGTGGAGCAAGCAAGAGAAAGGTTGAGAAAGTCAGAGAAATGTGGAGCAAGCCAGAGAGCGGTGGAGCAAGCCAGAGAAAGATAAAGCAAGCCAGAAAAAGGTTGAGCAAGCAAGAGAATGATGGAGCAAAGAGAGAACGGTGTATCAAGCCAGAGAAAGGTGGAGTAAACCAGGGAAAGGTGGAGAAAGATAGAGAACGCTGGCGCAAGCCAGAGAACGGTAGAGCAAGCCAGGGAAAGGTGGCGCAAGCTAGTGAAAGATGGAGCAAGCCAGAAAAAGGTGGAGCAAGCCAGGGAAAGGGGGAGTTATCCAGAGAAAGGTGGATCAAGCCAGAGAAAGGTTGAGCAAGCCAGAGAAAGGTGGAGCAAGCCAGGGAAAGGTGGAGCAAACCAGACAAAGGTGGAGCAAGCGAGGGAACGGTAGAGAAAGCCATAGAAAGCAGGACCAAGCCAAAAAGCATTGGAGAAATCCAAGGAAAGGTAGAGCAAGCAAAAGAAACATGGACCAAGCCAGGGAAAGGTTGAGCAGGCCAGACAAAGGTGGAGCAAGCCAGAGAAAGGTTGATCAAGCCACGGAAAGGTGGAGCAAGCCAGAGAAAAGTGAAGCAGGCCAGAGAAAGGTGGAGCAAGCCAGAGAAAGGTGGAGAAGGCCACAGAAAGGTGGAGTAAGACAGAGAACGGTGGAGCAAGCTAGAGAAAGTTGGAGAAAGCCAGAGAAAGGTGGAGCAAGCCAGAGAAAGGTGGAGCAAACCAGAGAAATTTGGAGTAAGCCACAGACAGGTGGGGCAAGGCAGGGAAAAGTGGGGTAAGCCAGAGAAGGGTCGAGCAAGCTAGAGAAAGATGGAGCAAGCCAGAGTAAGGTGGAGCAAGCAAGAGGAAGGTGGATGAAGACAGGGAAAGATGGAGCAAGCACAAAAAAGGTTGAGAAAGTCGGAGAAAGTTGGAGCAAGGCAAGAATGGTGGAGCAAGCCAGAGGAAGATTGAGAAAGCCAGAGAAAGGTGGAGCAAGCCATACAAAGATGGAGGAAGCTAGAGAACAGTCGAGCAAGCCAGATACAGGTGGAGCAAGCCAGAAAACGTCGGAGCAAGCCAGGGAAAGGTGGAGCAAGCCAAAGAAAGTATGAGCATGGCAGGGAAAGGTGGAGCAGGCCAGAGAAAGGTGGAGCAGGCCAGAGAACGGTTAAGCAAGCCAGAGGAAAGTGGAGCAAGCCAGAGAATGGTAGAGCAAGCCAGAGAAAGGTGGAACAAGCCAGATAAAGATGGAGCAAGCCGGAGAATTGTGGAGCAAGCCAGAGAAAGATGGATAAAGCCAGAGAAAGGTGGAGCAAGCCAGAGAACGGTGGAACAAGCTAGAGAAAGTTGGAGCAAGCCAGAAAAAGGTGGAGCAAAAGCAAACCAGAGCAGGTTGGAGTAAGCTTCAGAAAGGTGGAGAAGGCTAGGGAAAGGTGGAGTAAGCCAGAGAAGGATGGAGCAAGCCAGGAAAAGGTGGAGCAAGCCGGAGAAAGGTGGAGAAAGCCAGAGAAAGGTGGATGAAGACAGTGAAAGGTGGATCAAGCTAGAGAAAGGTGGAGCAGGCCAGAGAAAGTTGGAACAATCCAAGGAAAGGTGGAGTAATTCTGAGAAAGGTGAAGCAAGACAGAGAACTCTGGAGCAAGCCAGAGAAAGGTGGAGCAAGCCTGAGAACAGTCAAGCAAGACAGAGAAGGGTGAAACAGGCCACAGAAAGGTGGAGGAAGCCAAAGAAATGTGAAGCAAGCCAGAGAACGGTGGAGCAAGCCAGAGAATTTTGGAGCAAGACAAAGAATAGTGGAGCAAGCCAGGGAAATACTGAGCAAGCCAGACTAAGCTGGAGCGATCCAGAGAAAGGTGAATCAATTTAGAGAAAGGTGGAGCAAGCCAGAGAAAGATGGAGCAAATCATGGAAAGGTGGAGCAAGCCAGAGAAAAGTGGAGCGAGCCAGAGAATGGTGGAGCAAGCGAGATAAAGGTGGAGCAAGACAAAAAATGTTGCAGTTAGCCAGTGAAAATGGTGGATAAAGCAAGGGAAAGGTTGAGTAAGCCAGAGTATAGTGGAGAAGCCATAGAACAGTGAAGCAAGCCAGAGAAAAGTGGAGCAAGCTAGACAATGGTGGAGAAAGCCACAGAAAGGTAGAGCAAGCCAGATAAAGGTGGAGCAAGCCAGACAAAGGTGGAGCATGCCAGAGAAAGGAGGAGACAGCTAGAGAAAGGTGGAGCAAGCCAGAGAACGGTGGAGCAAGCCAGAGAATGGTGGAGGAAGCCAGAGAAACGTGGAGCAAGCTAGGAAAAGGTGGACAAAGCCAGAGAAAGGTGAAGCAAGCCAGATAAAGGTGGAGCAAGCCAGAGAATGGTGGAGCAAGCCATAGAATGGTAAAGCAAGCCATGAAAAGGTGGAGCAAGCAAAGGAAATGTGGAGCAAGCCAGAGAAAGGTAGACCAAGCCAAAGAACGGCGAGGCAAGCCAGAAATGGTGGAGCAAGCTAGAGAGCAGTGGAGCAAGCCAGAGAAAGGTGGAGTAAACCAGGGAAAGGTGGAGCAAGCCACAGATATGTGGAGCAAGGAAGAGAAAGGTGGAGGAAGCCAGAGAACAGTGGAGCAAGACAGAGAACTGAGGAGAATGCCAGAGAAAGGTGGTATAAGGCAGAGAAAGGTGAAACAATCCAGAGAAAGGTGGAGCAAGCCAGGGAAAGGTTGAGCAACCCAGAGAAAGGTGGAGCAAGCCACGGAAAGGCGGAGCAAGCTTGACAAAGGTGGATCAAGCCAGAGGACAGTGGAGCAAGCGAGAGACAGGTGGAGCAAGGCAGGGAAAGGTGGAGCAAGCCAGAGAACTGTGGAGCAAGCCAGAGAACTGTGGAGCAAGCCAACAAGAGGTGGAGTAAGCCAGAGAAGCATAGAGCAAGCCGGAGAAAGGTGGAGCAAGCCACAGAAAGGTGGAGCAAGCCAGAGAAAGGTTGAGAAAGTCAGATAAAGGTGGAACAAGCCAGAGAACGGTGGAGCAAGCCAGAGAATGGTGGAGCAAGCCAGAGAATGATGGTGTAAGCTAAAGAAAGGTGGATAAAGCCAGAGAATAGTGAAGCAAGGCAGAGAAATATGGAGCAAGCGAGAGAATGGTGGATCAAGACAAAGAACGGTTGAACAAGCGAGAGAAAGGTGGAGTAAGCCAGGGAAAGGTGGAGCAAGTGAGAGAAAAGGTAGCGCAAGTCTGACAACGGTGGAGTAAGCCTAAAACGGTGGAACAAGCCAGAGAAGAGTGAAGCACGCCAGGGAAAGGTGGAGCAAGCAAGAGAGAGATGGAGCAAGCCAGAGAGAGGTGGAGCAAGCTAGAGAAAGGTGGAGCAAGCCAGAGAACGGAGGACAAAGCCACAGAACGGTGGAGCAAGCCAGAGAAAGAAGGAGTAACCCAGAGAAAGGTGGAGCAAGCTTGAGAAAGGTGGACCAAGCCAGGGAAAGGTGGAGCAAGCCAGAGAAAGGTGGAGCAGGCCAGGGAAAGGTGGTGCAAGCCTGAGAAAGTTTGAGCAAGCCAGAAAACGCTGGAGCAAGCATGAGACAGGTAGAGTAAGCCACAAAACAATGGCGCAATCCAAAGAACGGTGAAGCAAGCCAGAGAACGGTGTAGCAAGCCAAAGAAGATAAAGCAAGCCAGAGAAAGGTGGAGCAAGCCAGAGAAAGGTGGATCAAGCCAGAGAAAGGTTGAGAAAGTCAGAGAAAGGTGGAGCATGCCATAGAACAGTGGAGCAAGCCAGAGAAAGATGGAGCAAGCCAGAGAAAGGTTGAGCGAGCCAGAGAATGATGGAGCAAGAAATAGAATGATGGATCAAGCCAGAGAAAGGTGGAGCAAACCAGGGAAAGGTGGAGCAAGCTAGAGAACGCTGGCGCAAGCCAGAGAACGGTGGAGCAAGCCAGGGAAAGGTGGAGCAAGCCAGTGAAAGATGGAGAAAGCCACAGAAAGGTGGAGCAAGCCAAGGAAAGGGGGAATAATCCAGGGAAAGGTGGATCAAGCCAGAGAAAAGTTGAACAAGCGAGAGAAAGGTGGAGCAAGCCAGGGAAAGGTGGACCAAACCAGAGAAAGGTGGAGAAAGCCAGGGAATGGTGGAGAAAGCCACAGAAAGGAGGAGCAAGCCAGAAAACATTGGAGCAAGCCAAGGAAAGGTAGAGCAAGCAAAAGAAAGATAGACCAAGCCAGGGAAAGGTGGATCAGGCCAGACAAAGGTGGAGCGCGCCAGAGAAAGGTGGAGCAAGCCGCGGAAAGGTGGAGCAAGCCTGAGAAAACTCGAGCAGGCCAGAGAACGGTGGAGCTAGCAAGAGGAAAGTGGAGGAGGCAAGAGAACGGTGGAGCAAGCCAGAGAAAGGTGGAACAAGCCAGATAAAGATGGAGCACGCCAGAGAAAGGTGGAGCAAGCCAGATAAATTTGGAGTAAGCCAAATACAGGTGGAGCAAGGTAGGGAAAGGTGGAGTAAGCCAAAGAAGGTTGCAGCAAGCTAGAGAAAGGTGGAGTAAGGCAAAGAAAGGTGGAGCAAGCCAGAGGATGTTGGATGAAGCCAGGGAAAGATGGAGCAAGCTAGAGAAAGGTTGAGAAATTTGGAGAAAGTGGGAGCAAGGCAAGAATGGTGGAGCAAGCCAGAGAAAGATGGAGCATGCCAGAGAAAGGTGGAGCAAGCCAGAGAAAGATGGAGCAAGCCAGAGGACAGTGGAGCAAGCCAGATAAAGGTGGAACAAGCCAGATAAAGATGGAGCAAGCCAGAGAAAGGTGGAGCAAGCAAGAGAAAGGTGGAGAACCCCAGAGAAAGGTGGAGTAAGACAGAGAATGGTGGAGCAAGCTAAAGAAAGTTGGAGCAAGCCAGAGAAAGGTGGAGCAAGCCAGAGAACCGTGGAGCGAATCAGAGAAATTTGGAGTAAGCCACAGACAGGTGGAGCAAGGTAGGGAAAGGTGGAGTAAGCCAGAAAAGGGTGGAGCAAGCTTGAGAAAGGTGGAGCAAGCCAGAGAAACATGGAGCAAGCCAGAGGAAGGTGGATGAAGCCAGGGAGAGATTGAGCAAGCTAGAGAAAGGTTGAGAAAGTCAGAGAAAGTTGGAGCAAGCCAGAGAAAGATGGAGCAAGCCAGAGAACAGTGGAGCAATCCATATAAAGGCAAGAACGGTGGAGCAAGCCAGAGAAAGATGGAGCAAGCCAGAGAAAGGTGGAGCAAGCCAGAGAAAGATGGAGCAAGCCAGAGAACAGTGGAGCAAGCCATATAAAGGTAAAGCAACCCAGAAAACGTTGGAGCAAGCCAAGGAAAGGTGGAGAAAACCAAAGAAAGAATGAGCAAGGCAGGGAAAGGTGGAGCAGGCCAGAGAAAAATGGAGCACGCCAGAGAACGGTTGAGCAAGCCTGAGAAAGGTGGAACAAGCCAGATAAAGGTGGAGCAAGCAAGAGAATTCTGGAGCAAGCCAGAGAAAGGTGGAGAGAGCAAGAGAAAGGTGGAGCAAGCCAGAGAACGGTGGACCAAACTAGAGAAAGTTCGAGCAATCCAGAAAAAGGTGGAGCAAAAGCAAACCAGAGAAGGGTGGAGTAAGCCACAGAAAGGTGGAGAAGGCTAGGGAAATGTGAAGTAAGCGAGAGAAGGATGGAGCAAGCTAGTGAAAGGTGGAGCAAGCCAGAGAAAGGTGGAGCAAGCCAGAGAAAGGTTGATCAAGACAGTGAAAGGTGGATTAAGCTAGAGAAAGGTGGAGCAGGCCAAAGAAATGTGGAATAATCCAGGGAAAGGTGGAGTAAGTCTGAGAAAGGGGAAGCAAGACAGAGAACTCTGGAGCAAGCCAGAGAATGTTGGAGCAAGCCTGAGAAGGGTGAAGCAAGCCAGAGAAGGGTGGAGCAAGCCACAGAAAGGTGGAGCAAGCCAGAGAACAGTGGAGCAAGCCAGAGAAATTTGGAGCAAGGCGAAGAATAGTGGAGCAATCCAGGGAAATGTTGAGCAAGCCAAACAAAGGTGGAGCAGTCCAGAGAAAGGTGGATCAATCCAGAGAAAGGTGGAGCAAGCCAGAGAAAGGTGGAGCAAACCAGGGAAAGGTGGAGCAAGCCAGAGAAAGGTGGAGCAAGCCAGAGAATGGTGGAGCAAGCGAGATAAAGGTGGAGCAAGCCAAAAAGAGTTGGAGTTAGCCAGCGAAAGGTGGAGCAAGCCAGAGAAAGGTTGAGCAAGCTAGGGAAAGCTGGAGCAGGCCAGAGAAAGGTGGAGCAACCGAAAGAAATGTGGAGCAAGCGAGGGAAAGGTTGAGTTAGCCAGAGTATAGGGGAGCAGGCCGGAGAACAGTGAAGCAAGGCAGAGAAAAGTGGAGCAAGCTAGACAATGGTGGACCAAGCCACAGAAAGGTAGAGCAAGCCGGATAAAGGTGGAGCAAGCCAGAGAAAAGGTGGAGCATGCTAGAGAAAGGAGGAGAACGCTAGAGAAAGGTGGAGCAAGCCAGAGAACGGTGGAGCAAGCCAGAGAATTGTGGTGGAAGCCAGAGAAACGTGGAGCAAGCTAGGGAAAGGTGGACAAAGCCAGAGAAAGGTGAAGCAAGCCAGATAAAGGAGGAGCAAGACAGAGAATGGTGGAGCAAGCCAGAGAACAGTGGAGCAAGCCATTGAAAAGTGGAGCAAGCAAAGGAGAGGTGGAGCAAGCCAGAGAAAGGTAGAGCAAGCCAAAGAACGGCAAGGCAAGCCAGAAACGATGGAGCAAGCCAGAGAACAGTGGAGCAAGCCAGAGGAAGGTGGAGTAAACCAGGGAAAGGTGGAGCAAGCCACAGAAATATGGAGCAAGGTAGAGAAAGTTGGAGGAAGCCAGAGAACAGTGGAGCAAGACAGAGAACGGAGGAGCATGCCAGAGAAAGGTGGTGTAAGGCAGAGAAAGGTGGGACAAGCCAGAGAAAGGTGGAGCAAGCCAGGGAAAGGTTCAGCAACCCAGATAAAAGTGGAGCAAGCCACGGAAAGGCGGAGCAAGCTTGAGGAAGCTGGATCAAGCGAGAGAACAGTGGAGCAAGCAAGAGACAGGTGGAGCAAGGCAGGGAAAGGTGAAGCAAGCCAGAGAACTGTGGAGCAAGCCAGAGAACGGTGGAGCAAGCCAAAGAAAGGTGGAGTAAGCCAGAGAAGCATAGAGCAAGCCAGAGAAAAGTGGAGCAAGCCACAGAAAGGTGGAGCAAGCCAGAGAAAGGTGGAGCAAGCCAGAGAACGGTGGAGCAAGCCAGAAAAAGGTGGAGTAAGCCATAGAAAGGTGGAGCAAGCCAGAGAAAGGTGGAGCAGGCCAGAGAAAGGTGGAGCAAGCCAGAGAACGGTGGAGCGTGCGAGAGAAAGGTGGAGCAAACCAGGGAAAGGTGGAGCAAGCCAAAGCGCGATAGAGCAAGCTAGAGAACGGTGGAGCAAGCCAGAGAAAGGTGGAGCAAGTCGGAGAACGGTGGAGCAAGATTGAAAAAAGTGGAGCAATCCAGCAAAAGGTGAAACAAACCAGGGAAAAAATGGAGCAATCCAGAGAAAGGTGGAGCAAGCCATAGAAAGGTGGAGCAAGCCAGGGAAAGGTGGAGCAAGCCAGAAAAGGGTGGAGCAAGCCATGGAAAGTTCGAGCAAGCCAGGGAAAGGTGGAGCACGCCAGAGAACAATGGAGCAAGCTAGGGAACGGTGGAGCAAGCCATGGAAAGGTGGAGCAATCTAGGGAAAGGTGGAGCAAGCCAGGGAAAGTTGGAGCAAGCTAGGGAAAGGTCAAGCAAGCCAGAGAAAGATGGAGTAGGCCAGGGAAATGAGAAGCAAGCCTGAGAAATTTGGAGCAAGCCAGAGAACGATGGAGCAAGCGAGAGACAGCTGGAGCAAGCTAGAGAAATGTGGAGCAAGCCAAAGAAGGGTGGAGCAAGCAAGAGAACGGTAGAGCAAGCCAGAAAGCGGTTGAGCAAGCCAAAGAACGGTGGAGCAAGCAAAAGAATCATAGAGGAGGCCAGAAAAATATGGAGCAAGCCAGATAAAGGTAGGGCAAGCCAGAGAAAGGTGGAGTAAGCCAGAGAAAGGCGTAGCAAGCTAGAGAAAGGTGGAGCAAGTCAGAGGAAGGTGGAGCAAGCCAGATAACGGTGGAGTAAGCCAGAGAAAGGTGTAGAAATCCAGAGCAAAGTGGAGCAGGCCAGACAAAGGAGGAGCAAGCCAGGGAGAGGTGGAGCAAGAAAGAGAAAGGTAGAGCAAGTCAGAGAATGCTTGAGCAAGTCAGAGAAAGGTGGAGCAAGTCAGATTACTGTGGAGCAAACCACAGAAAGGGGGGAGGAAGCCAGAGAAAGGTTGAGCAAGCCAGACAACGATGAAGCAAGCCATAAAAAGGTAGAGCAAGCCAGAGAAAGGTGGATCAAGCTAGGGAAAGGTGGAGCAAGCCAAGGAAAGGTGGAGCAAGCCAGAAAAATGTGGAGCAAGCCAGAGAAAGGTGGAGCAAGCCAGCAAAAGGTGGAGCAATCCAGGGAAAGGTGGAGTAAGCCAGAGAAATATGGAGCAAGCCAGAGAAAGGTGGAGCAAGCAAGGGTCAGATGGAGCAAGCCCGAGAAAGGGGGAGCAAGCCACAGAAAGGTGGAGCAAGCTAGAGAAAGGTGGAGCAAGCCAGATAAAGGTGGAGCAAGCCAGGGAAAGGTGGAGCATGTCAGAGAAAGGTGGAAAAGGCCAGAGAAAGCTGGAGCAAGCCAAGGAAAGGTGGAGCAAGCTAGAGAAAGGTGTTGCAAGCCAGATAATGTTGGAGCAAGGCAGAGGAAGGTGTAGCAAGCCAGAGAACGGTGGAGCAACCCATAGAAAGGTTTAGGAAGCCAGAGAAAGGTGGAGCAAGCCAGAGAGCAATGGAGCAATCCATAGACAGGTGGAGCAAGCCAGGGAAAGGTGGATCAAGCCAGAGGAAGGTGGAACAAGGCAGAGAATGGTGGATCAAGCCAGTGAATGGTGGATCTACCCAGAGAGAGATGGAGCAAGCCAGAGAAAGGTGGAACAAGCCAAGGAAACGTGGAGTGTGCAAGAGAAAGGTGGAGCAAGCCATAGAACGGTTGGGCAATCCAGAGAAAGGAGGAGCAAGCCAGAGAACGTTGGAGCAGGCCTGGGAAAGATTGAGCAAGCCAGAGAAAGGTGGAGCAAGCCAGGGAAAGGTGTGTCAGAATAATGCAAGGGTGAGGATGGAAATAGCAGAAGCAAGCAGAAGCATCGGAATATGCACGAGTACGTCGGCGAGGTGACGAAGGCGTGAGTAGTCCCGAGGAGTTAGTTGCAGAGCTTTGCGGAGATGCAAAACACTGAACATGCAAGGTAGAAAGTAGTCAGTGAGAGAAAGCGAGGGTCAGACAGGTGATTGGTCAATGAGTGATGAGCTAGGGAGCGAGAGTGAGAGAGCGAAGAATTGTATTCTGGGAGTGGTCGGCGTGTCATAGCATTGTTTGGAGGAACGGCACTTCTTAGAGGTAGGACAATGAGCATGAGATGCTTCTCTGAGGCGCAGGCGAGCTCGTAGAGCTAGCCACAGCGCGGTGCCACAGAAGCAACAGAACAGCACAGTTAAAAGATCTTAAGTAGACTGAGCTTCCAAGGATTAAGTACAGGCAGAGATGGCAGATCACTTGACGTGGGCGCAGCACCGAAGGTGCGGGCGCTGATTGAGAAGTGGCCGTAGCAGCCGGGGCACAGACCAACAATCGTGGGGTCAAGGAGCGGGCTGAGGAAGAGTAGATGACTGATGAGCTTAGGATGAAGGCGTTGACGCAGTTCAGGAGTGCACGGGCTCTGAGGTAAGATCAGGTGCCGCACCACGGAGATGCAGGCCGCGGGGCCGCAGCGTCGAAGAGCAGGCTGACAGGAGAAGTCAACTTCAAGTATGGACGCAGTGCGAAGAAGCACGGACGAAGAAGGGATTGAAGAAAGAGGTAAGCCGCAGCCACGGAGTGGCGGGCGAAGCAAATGAACAGAGAGAAGGCAAAGTGCCGCAGCCGCGAAGGTGGGCTGAAGGCAGGGGAACTGACCAACTGAAGTGTAGTTGATAGATAGAGACAGTACAAGGAATAACCTGAGTACTACTCCTAGTCTAGCCTAGGACCTCCCGTTAGGATGGTCGGTATGTGCGATGCTGCCGGAGCCGCGCTGCTGCTTCTGCTGCAGCTGCTGAGTACGTCGTCGCGAAGCGACGTAGAACTGGTCCTTGAAGTGTCGGGGGTGAGACGCCAAGTCCTCGGGTGTAGGGGCGATGGTAGTTGGTCCAGTTATTTGTCATGTTGCGGGAACCGAGCTGCTTGGAGAACTGGCTCTCCTGCCACATGGGTGGCGGTTAGAGCTGGGCGGTAATCTCCACCGCTTGTTGGTCTGCCCACTTGAGCCATTGGCCTGTAGCTAGTCGTTCCGTTTTGGCCATTGCGGGTTGTTCCGTTGAGGTTCAGCTGCCAGGTACTTCAGCGAGGTGATCCCGTCGTATGCTTTTTTTCTGCTCCTGGGTTCCATCAACATCAGGCCAAAGATCTCAGTGTTCAAGACAAGGTCAAAGTTCTTCCTGGGTGCGTAGCCTTGTGAGTCGTGCATCTTATTTCTGACAGCCCCCTTCACTACCACAAGGCGAGCAGTGATTACTCTTGCAAGGATCATGGAAGGGAATGAGGGATGTTGCCAGGTGGAGATGAAGAGTTCACTACCTTGGTAGTTGCTTCGCAGGTTCAGTTGGCACATTGTCTTGATGTTCAAGGTGTCAAAGTTGTGCTCCTCAAGCGGATTGGCTGGTTAGCTCCATGTGGTGATGGTTGAAGGAGAGTTGTTCTTCAGAGGAGTTGATGTGCATGCTGGTGAGAAGGATAAGAGCAACGAGGAGGAAATCCTTCGTGGTTCTGCTGTAGTGCTGAGTGAAGGAGTGTAAAGGTGGACGGGGAATATCAGGGTCATCACGGGGTGAGAAGTCCTTTGAGGCTGTGGCTGATGGCTGCTTGGGAGGGAACCAGGTGATACCAGAGGTGGTGAAGGTGACACTGGAAGAGAGGGTGTTGATGCAGGAGACGGAGGAGATGTATCCCTGGTGAGTGTTGCTGAGCGTGGATTTGCCTGGTCTGAATTTGCAGTTTTGCTGATAGGTGTGGGTGCGTCCAACTTTATCCCATAGAGGGTTTCCATGAAACTGGTCACTGCAGCTATTGAGAAGGGGGGTTTATCTGTGGCTAGTGAGTTGGGGGTGTAGTTGTTTTAAGTGAGAGAGGCTGAGGGATGCATTTTGCGGAGATAACGTGGTCTGCGTTTCCGTTGATGCAGAGGAGCTGATCTGTTGTTGGGGCTGTGAGTGGTCTTGCTGTCTTGCTCTGTTAATCATGTGGCTGTCCAACGTGATTTATTGGATGGCTGCTTCGGAGAAGACTCTGGGTGTTGTGGCTGAATGTATTTTGAAGTGAAATTGCAAGGATCCTGGAAAGAGGTGGTGCGAGTTGGAGAGAGAGTTTGAACTTGTGGAAGAGAGTTGTTGGTTGAAGGTCGTTGATGTCGGTGGGTGTAGGGTGCAGCGGGAGGAGAAGGAGTTCTTGAGATCTGTTGTGCAGTGGTGGTTGGTGATGACCATGATGAGTGAGAGAGAAGAATGTTCTTGTGTGCAGAAGCTGCTGAGAGCGTAGGTGAGAGGTTTACTAGAGGCCGGTGGAGCTGTGGTTCAATTTCCTGGTTGGAGAGGCTCGTGGCTGGGATGACCGTGAATGGTTGGGTGGTTGTTGTTGATGTGGCTGCAGCAGATGATTTCTGTTTTTTCAGTGGGAGAAGTTGTCCAAGAAGAAAGAGAAGGATGGCGATGGTTGCAGAGTACAACACTGCTTTACGGTCTAAAGCAAAGGAGGCCAGAAGGGAGAGGATGTTGCTGGACACAAGGAGGAAGAGCTTGACGTAGAGTCGGGATATCTTCATGGTTTTAGCTGTGGATGGTAGTGGGAGATGCAAGATCTTGGAGGGGTGATGGCACATGACATCAGGATGTCTCCTTTAGTTACTGTAGGAGTGCTGGCGATGATGGTTATGAGGAGGGGAGTTGCCGATGTGATGCTGTTAGTACTGCTCAGAGACTGAACTCAAGGGGAAGACAGTGCCGCGCCTCGGGCTGGAGTTCCGGGAGGCAATGGCGGACTTTGGCAGGGAGGATGGAGCAAGCATGTTTCCCCAGGCTGTGATACCATTTCAGAACATTGTTTGGAGGAACGAAACTTCTTAGAGGTAGGACAAGGAGCATGAGATGCTTCTCTGAGGCGCGGGCGAGCTTGTAGAGCGAGCCGCAGCACCGAAGCGCGGACTGCACCCTTGGAAGTGCCACAGCAGCAACAGAGCAACACGGTTAAAACATCTGAAGTAGACTGAGCTTCCGAGGATCAAGTACAGGGAGAGATGGCAGAACACTTTATGTGGGTGCAGCACCAAAGGTGCGGGCACTGATTGAGAAGTGGCCGCAGCCGCCGAGGCGCAGACAAACAATTGTGGAGCCAAGGAGCGGGCTGAGGAAGAGTGGATGACTGATGAGCTTAGGATGAAGGGGTGGGCGCAGTGCAGGAGTGCACGGGCACTGAGGTAAGATCAGGTGCCGCAGCACAGAGACGCGGGCCACGGGACCGCAGCTTCAAAGTGAGGGCTGAGAGGAGAAGTCAAATTCAAGTATGGACGTAGTGTGAACAAGCACGGGTGTTGAAGAAGGGAATGAAGAAATAGGTAAGCTGCAACCATGGAGTGACGGGCGAAGCAAACAAACAGAGAGAAGGCAAAGTGCCGCAGCCGTGAAGGCGGGATGAAAGCAGAGGAACTGACCAACTGAAGTTTAGTTGATACATAGAGACAGTACAAGGAATAACCTAAGAACTACTCATAGTCTAGCCTAGGACCTCCCGTTAGGATGGTTGGTACGTGCGATGCAGCCGGAGCCGCGCTGCTGCTTCTGCTGCAGCTGTCGAGTACGGCGTCGCGAAGCGACGTAGCACCGGTCCTTGAAGTGTCGGCGGTGAGACGCCGAGTCCTCGGGTGCAGGGGAGACGGTAGTTGGTCCAGTTGTTTGTCATGTTGCGGGAACCGAGCTGCTTGGAGAACTGGCTCTCGTGCCACATGGGTGGTGGGTAGAGCTGGGCGGTAATCTCTACCGCTCATTGGTTTGCCCGCTTGAGCCATTTGCCGGTAGGTAGCCGTTCCGTTTTGGCCATGGCGGGTTCTCCGTTGAGGTTCGGCTGCCAGGTACTTTGGGGAGGTGATCTCGTCGTACATTTCTTTTTCTACTCCTGGGTTCCATCAACATCAGGCGGAAGATTTCAGTGTTCGAGAAAAGGTCAAAGTTCTTCCCGGGTGCGTAGCCTTGTGAGTAGTGTATCTTGTTTCTGACACGGTGGGCGAGGAGCGAGCAGAGTGAGGACACGGCGGCAAAGCCGCGGAACCAAAGGGGGAATAGGATGAGCGGAATTGTTCTGGTTGAGCTTTGGAGGGAATGAACATCCTCCATAAATACAAAGGAACAGGACAAAATCTCAAAGCAACGGCTTCTTTGCTAGCCGGACGCGAGTGACTCTTCATCACTTTAGTCGGAAACGACTCGTAAAAAACCGTTGGACCGTTTATTTGTTCTCTCTTGCAAGAGACATTCTGGACCTCTCCATGGATTATCCGGAGCCCTTCGAGAACAAGATTCGAGGTCAGAGAGCAGATGTTTCTGATACTCCCCCTGAATCTGACTCAATTCTTGTATTGTCGCCTTCCTCCCGGGGTTTACCAGGGCACTTGATGGTCGTGTGTATGGTCCCTGTTAGGTGTTGCTGTAGCAGTCACGAACCAGTCTGACCCGAGAAGATGTCACCACTCGGCAGTGTTGCATTCTTGGCGGTTTGTGGGCTGGTGGAGGAATAGGACAGCAGCATGCGTGAAGTATGTCTTTCCACATTTCACCGAGGGTGCATGCACGTTTGAGGATAAGGGGATTAAAGATGGGAGCAGTAATGTTGAGCACTGCACCCCGAACATCTTTCTCCACAAAAGGTAACAGCGGGGTGTGGAATTTTGCAGGGAAGTGTCCACCTCCTTTGTAGAGAGGATAGGTTTGAAAACTTTAGGAGATTGGAACGCCTTTGATGTAGCAGGGGTGGAATAGATTGCAGAAGTCTTGTGACCACTGCAGAATGTTGGTGGATCCACTCGCAGTAAGTGTCATTTCTTCACATTGTAGGAGGAAGTGTCGGGGAAAGGAGGAGAAGTTAACCGCCCATAGATGCAGGTGATATTGTTGATGAGGGGCCAAACTGCTGGGAGAGGGGATCTTATGGCGATGGGAGGCATTGTATCGGAGAATCCAATGTCTTCCACACCCTGAGCGAGTATGATGATCCAATTGAGCGAAGAACGATTGCGGAAGCGGAAGAGTCGATGATGACGGGGTGAGCGCAGAGATGGAACCACATGCGCAGCGCAGGTTTTGGTGTGGGCGCAGGTCGTCACAACACATGCGATGCGACTGAGCGGATCCTTGTGCCGAGGAGATGATGAAACTGGATGACGGTGGAAAAGTGGTTGATAGCTGAATGGGCGCATGGACAAACCACGTGCACTACAAAATAGGGAAATAGAATACGGCAAGGGGAAGGCAAGAGCCAACGCGCCGCGAGAAGTCTGCTGCTGGCGGGCAACTAGCTCGTGCAGATCATTGTGCTGGCAGCATATGCTGATGATTGCGGATGATGGAAGCGGAAGCTGATGGTGACAAAGTGGGCGCAGGGACAAAATCACGTGCGCTCTGGAAGTTTCGGTGTGGGCGCAAGACCGTCGCAAAGCAAGCGATGCGACTGGGCGGATCCTTGTGCCGAGCAGATAGCGACGCAAAAATTGGAGGAATGATTGATGATTGAGTGGGCGCAGGGGCAAAACCACGTGCACTGCGCCACGATGCGGATGAGGATGAGGTTGAAGCAGAAGCAGATGCGGTTTGAAGGATCCGGAGGAGGCTGGAGGATGAGAGAATGATAAATTGTGGCAATCTAGTGCCAAAATGTGACGCTTTAGTACAAAGGTGACGCTCTAGTGCCAAAGCACCACGCTTTAGTGCCAAACTGTGACACTCTAGTGCCAAAGTGTGACGCTCTAGTGCCAAAGTGTGACACTCTAGTGCCAAAGTGTGACACTCTAGTGCCAAAGTGTGACGCTCTACTGTAAACGTGTGAAGCTCTAGTCCCAAAGTGTGATGCTCTACTGCCAAAGTGTGACGCATTAGTGCCAAAGTGAGACAGTCTAGTGCCAAAGTGTGACGCTCTAGTAGCAAAGTGTGACGCCCTAGGGCCAAAGTGTAACGCTCTAGTGCCAAATTGTGACGCTCTAGTGCAAAAGTGTGAAGCTCTAGTGCCACGGTGTGAAGCTCTAGTACCACAGTGTGACGCTCCAATGCCAAACTGTGACGCTCTATTGCTAAAGTGTGATGCTCTTGCGCCAAAGTGTAACGCTCTAGTGGCAAAGTGTGGCGCTCTAGTGGCAAAGTGTGACGCTCTAGTGCCAAAGTGTGACGCTTTAGTACCAAAGTGTGACGCTCTAGTGCCAAGGTGTAACGCTGTAGTTCCAAAGTGAGAAGCTCTAGTGCCAAAGTGTGACGATCTAGTGCCAAAATGTGACGCTCTAGTGCCAAAGTGTGGAGCTCTATTGCCAAACTGTGAGGCTCTAGTGCCAAAGTATGAAGCTCTAGTTCCAAAAATTGACGCTCTAGTGCCAAGTTTTGACACTCTATTGCCAAAGTGTGGAGCTCTTGTGCCGATGTGTGGAGCTCTAGTGCAAATGTGTGAAGCTCTAGTGCCAAAGGGTGGAGCCCTAGTGCCAAAGTATGACGCTCTAGAGCCAAAGACTGAAGCTCTAGTGCTAGAGTATGACGCTCTAGTGCTAAAGTGTGAACCTGCAGTGCCAATGTGTGACGCTCCAGTGCCAAAGTGTGACGCTCTAGTGCCAAAGTGTAAAGCTCCAGTGCCAGAGTGTGACGCTCTTATGCCAAAGGGTGACACTCTAGTTCCAACCTGTGACGCTTTAGTGCCAAGGTGACGCTCTAGTGCCAAAGTGTCCTGCTCTAGTGCCAAAGTGTGACGCTCTAGTGCCAAATTCTCACGCTCTGGTGCCAAAGTGTGACGCTCTAGTGCCAAAGTGTGACCCTCTAGTGCCAAAGTGTGACACATTAAAGCCAAAGTGTGATGCTCTAGGCCAAAGTGTGGCGCTCTAGTGCTAAAGTGTGACGCTCTAGTGCCAAAGTGTGACGCTCTAGTACCAGAGTGTGAAGCTCTAGTGCGAGAGTGTGAAGCTCTAGTACCACAATGTGATGCTCGAGTGCCAAAGTGTAACACTCTAGTGCCAAAGCATAACGCTCTAGTGCCAAAGTGTGATGCTCTAGTGCAAAAGTATGAAGCTCTAGTGCGAACGTGTGATGCTCCAGTGCCAAAGTGTGATGCTCTAGTGCCACAGTTTGAAGCTCTTTTGACACAGTGTGACGCTCTAGTGCCAAATTGTGACGTTGTATTGCCAAAGTGTGACGCTCTAGTGCCAATGTGTGACGCTCTAGTGCCAAAGTGTGACACTCTAGTGCCAAAGTCTGAAGCTGTAGTGCCAATTGAGCAGCTCTAGTGCCAAATATAGACGCTCTAGTGCCAAAGAGTGTCGCTCTACAGCCAAAGTGTGACGCTCTAGTGCCAACGTGTGGAGCTCTAGTGCCAAAGTGTGACACTATAGTGCCAACGTGTGGAGCTCTAGTGCCAAAGTGTGACACTCTAATGCTAAAGTGTGAAGCTCTAGTGCCAAAGTGTGACGCTCTAGTGCCAAGTTGTGATGCTCTAGTGCCAACGTCTGACGCTCTAGAGCCAAAGTGTGACGCTCAACTACCAAAGTGTGACAATGTAGTGCCACAGTGTGTCGCTCTAGTGCTACAGTGTGACGCTCTAGTGATTAAATCTAACGGTCTAGTGCCAAAGTGTGACGCTCTAGTGCCAAATTGTGAACCTCCAGTGTCCAATTGTGAAGCTCTAGTGCCAAAGTGTGACACTCTAGTGCCAATGTGTGACGCTCTAGTTCCAAAGTGTGACACTCTAGTGCCAAAGTGTGACGTTGTAGTGTCAAAGTGTGACACTCTAGTGCCAAAGTATTAAGCTCTAGTACCACAGTATGTAGCTCCAGTGCCACAGTGTGACGCTATAGTGCCCAAGTGTGATGCTTTAGTGCCAAAGTGTGACGCTCTAGTGCCAAAGTGTGACGCTCTAGTGCCAAAGTGTGACGCTCTAGTGCCAAAGTGTGAGGCTCTAGT
>SZWC01000491.1:244238-268922 GCA_023375785.1 Penium margaritaceum
AGAGAGGGAGAGAGAGAGAGAGAGAGAGAGAGAGAGAGAGAGAGAGAGGAAGTGTGAAACAGAAAATTACAATACTGACTAGCTATTGACTATGAACCCAATGAAATAGAGGGCAAGGGACATGCGAGTTGGGTGAGGGGGGGGAGGATAAAAGTGTATGTGGTGAGTGTATTAGGTATTGAACAAATATTCTAGTGAATTCATGCAAAATCTGTACACTTGTGTATCCATCTTTGACACCACCTTGCTTGATGGACATAGAAACGAGTGTGTAGGCAGGGGTACGGGGGAAAGACGGGAGGGTGCAATAGAATATATCATTGTTATTATTGATATTGTATTGATATTCATACAATATTAACATTGCATTTTTATTGACCATATCAATACATATGTGTATAGCTATGATTCACTCACCAGCCAGAGAGTGATACACTACCCCATACACTCACCCCATACACTCTTCCTACCTCTCCCCTCCCTCTCCTCCCCTCTCACTACGGAAGACTTCCACCTACACAATACACATGTGTATCAATATGATACACTCACCACCCAGACAGTGATACACTACCCCATACACTCACCCCATACACTTTTCCGACCTCCCCTCCCCTCCTCCACTCCCTGCCAATCATCACCCACACCAAGAAACACTTCCACCTACATAATAGACATGTGTATTATTATGATACACTCACCACCTAGACTGTGATACACTACCCCATACACTTGCCCCATACACTTTTCCTACCTCCCCTGCCCTCCTCCCCTTCTTTCCAGTGATCACCCAAACCAAGGAAGACCTCCACCTACACAATACACATGTGTATAAATATGATACACTCACCATCCAGACAGTGATACACTACCCCATACACTCATCCCATACACTTTTCCTACCCCCTCCCCCCCTCCTCCACTCCCTACCAGTGATCACCCACACCAGGGAAGACTTCCACCTACATAATACACATGTGTATTAACATGATACACTCACCACCTAGACAGTGATACACTTCTCCATACACTCACCCCATACACTTTTCCTACCTCCCCTCCCCTCCTCCCCTCCTTGCCAGTGATCACCCACACCATGGAAGACCTCCATCTGCACAATACATGTGTAGTAATATGATACACTCGCCAACTAGACAGTGATACACTACCCCATACACCCCATACACTTTTCCCACCCCCCCCCTCTCCTCCCCTTCCTGCCAGTGATCACCCACACCAAAGAAGACTTCCACCTGCACAAAACACATGTATATTAACATGATGCACTCACCACCTAGATAGTGATACACTACCCTATACACTTGCCCCATATACTTTTCGCACCTCCTCCCCCCCCCCCCCCCCCCCCCTCTCCTCTCCTTCCTTCCAGTGATCACCCACACCAAGTAATTCTTCCACCTAAACAATACAACTGTGTATAAACATGATGTACTCACCACGTAGACAATTATACACTACCCCATACACTTTTCCCATACAAATTTCCCACCTCCCCTCTTCCCTCTCATCCACTTCCTGCTAGTGTTCACTCACACTGAGGAAGACTTCTACACACACAATACACATGTGTATTAACATGACATACTCACCACGTAGACAATGATACACTACCTCATACACTCAGCCCATACACTTTTCCTATCTCCCCCCACCCTCTCCTCCCCTCCCACTAAGGAAAAATTCCACCTACACAATACACATGTGTATTAAAATGATACACTCACTACCTAGACACTGATACACTACCCCATACACTTGCTCCATACACTTTTCCCACCTCCCCCCTCTCCTCCCCTCCCTGCCAGTGATCACCCACACCAAGGAAGACTTCCCCCTACACAATACACATGTGTATTAATATGATACGCTCACCACCTAGACAGTGATACACTACCCAATACACTTGCCCCATACACTTTTCCCACCTCCCCTCTCCCTCTCCTCCCCTTCCTGCCAGTGATCACCCACACCAAGGAAGAATTCTACCTACACAATACACATGCGTATTAATATGATACACTCACCACCTAGACTGTGATACACTACCCCATACACTTGCCCCATGCACTTTTCCCACCCCCCTACCACTCTCCTTCCCTTCCTGCCAGTGATCACCCACACCAAGGAAGACTTCCACCTACACAGTACACATGTGTATTTATATGATACACTCACTACCTAGACAGTGATACACTACCCCATACACTTGCCCCATACACTTTTCCCACCTCCCCTCCCCCCTCTCCTCCCCTTCCTGCCAGTGATCACCCATTCCAAGGAAGACTTCCACCTACACAATACACATGTGTATTAACATGATACACTCACCACCTAGACAGTGATGCACTACCCTATACACTTGCCCCATACACTTTTCCCACCCCCCCTCTCCTCTGCTTCCTGCCAGTGGCCACTCCGACCAAGGAAGAATTCTACCCACACAATACACATGTGTATTAACATGACACACTCACCACCTAGACAGTGATGCACTACCCCATACTTGCTTCCTACCTCCCCCCTCCCTCCTCCTCTCCCACTAAGGAAAACTTCCCACTGCACAATACACATGTATTGTGTAGGGGGAAGTCTTCCTTGGTGTGGGGGATCACTGGCAATATGATACACTCAACACCTAAACAGTGATACACTACCCAATACACTTGCCCCATACACTTTTCCTACCTTCCCCCCCCCTCCTCCCCTCCATGCCAGTGATCACCCACACCAAGGAAGACTTCCCCCTACACAATACACATGTGTATTAACATGACACACTCACCACCTAGACAGTGATGCACTACCCTATACACTTGCCCCATACACTTTTCCTACCTTCCCCCCCCCTCCTCCCCTCCATGCCAGTGATCACCCACACCAAGGAAGACTTCTACCTGCACAATACACATGTGTATTAATATGATACACACACAACCTAGACAGTGATACACTTCCCCAAACACTAGTCCCATACACCTTTACTACCTCCTCCCCCCTCTCCTCCCCTCCATGCCAGTGATCACCCACCCCAAGGAAGACTTCCATCTACACAATACACATGTGTTTTGATATGATACACTCACCACATAGACAGTGATACACCACCTCATACACTTGCCCCATGCACTTTTTCCACCCCCCACCCCCCTCCACCCCGCCAACCCTCCCCCACTTCTCCACACTAGGAAACCTCCGAAAAACTACCATGAGAACAAGTAAGCTAATACAGAGGTCTACGTGTGTATTAAAGGACATCAATTAACTAAACCTCGCCACAGTGTGAAGCTCTAGTGCCATAGTGTGATGCTCTAGTGCCCAAGTGTGATGCTCTAGTGCCAAAGTGTGACACTCTAGTGCCAATGTGTGACGCTCTAGTTCCAAAGTGTGACGCTCTAGTGCTAAAGTGTGACACTCTAGTGCCAAAATGTGAAGCTCTACTGCCAAAGTGTGAAGTTCTAGTGACAAAGTGTGACACTCTAGTGCCAAAGTGTGAAGCTCTAGTGCCAAAGTGTGACGCTCTAGTGCCAAAGTGTGAAGCACTAGTGCCAATGTGTGACGCTCTAGTGCCAAAGTGTGACGCTCTAGTGCCAAAGTGTGACGCTCTAGTGCCAACATGTGATGCTCTAGTGCCAAAGTGCGATGCTCTACTACCAAAGTGTGACGCTCTGGTGCAATAGTGTGAAGATCGAGTGCCACAGTGTGATGCTCTATTGACACACTGTGACAGTCTAGTGATACAATATGACGCTCTAGTGCAAAAAAGTGAAGCTCTAGTGCAAAAGTGTGACCCTCTAGTGCCAACGTGTGACCCTCTAGTGCCAATGTGTGACGCTCTAGTTTCACAGTGTGACGCTGTAGTGGCAAAGTGTAATGCTCTAGTGCCAAAGTGTGAAGCTCTAGTGCCAAAGTGTGTCGCTCTAGTGCCAAAGTGTGACGCTCTACTGCCAAAGTGTGACGCTCTAGTGTAAAAGTGTGAATCTGTACTGCCAAAGTGTGATGCTCTAGTGCCAAAGCTTGACACTCTAGTGCCAAAGTGTAACACTCTAGTGTGAAAGTGTGAAGCTCTAGTGCTAATTTGTGACGCCCTAGAGCCAAAGTGTGATGCTCTAGTGCAACAGTGTGACGCTCTAGTGCCAAATTGTGACACTTTAGTTCCAAAGTGTGACACTCTAGTGCGCAAGTGTGAAGCTCTAGTGCCAACGTGTGATGCTCTAGTGCCATAGTGTGACGGTCTAGTGCCATAGTGTAAAGCTGTAGTGCCACAGTGTGACGCTCTTGTGCCAAAGACTTTGGCTCTATTGCCAAATTGTGACGCTCTAGTGCCAAAGTGTGATGCTCTAGTGCCAAAGGGTGACTCTCTAGTGCCAAAGTGCGAAGCTCTTGTGCCAAAGTGAGCAGCTGTAGTGCCAAAGTGTGAAGCTCTAGTGCCAAATTGTGAAGCTCCAGTGCCAAAGTGTGAAGTCCTTGTGCCAAAGTGTGACACTCTAGTGCCAAAGTGTGACACTCTAGTGCCAAAGTGTGACGCTCTAGTGCCAAAGTGTGACACTCTAGTGCAAAAATGTGAAGCTCTAGTGCCAAAGAATGACCCTCTAGTGCCAAAGTGTGAAGCTCTAGTCCGAAAGTGTGACGCTCTAGTGCCAAAGTAGGTCGCTCTAGTGCCAAAGTGTGACGCCCTATAGCCAAAGTGTGACGCTCTAGTGCCAACATGTGGAGCTCTACTGCCAAAGTCTGACGCTATAGTGATAAATTGTGACACTTAAATGCCAAAATGTGAAGCTTTAGTGCCAAAGTGTGACGCTCTAGTGCCAAAGTGTGCCGCTCTAGAGCCAAAGTGTGAAGTTCTAGTGACAAAGTGTGAAGCTCTAGTGCCAAAGTGTGACCCTCTAGTGCTAAAGTGTGATGTTCTAGTGCCAATGTGTTACGCTCTAGCTTCACAGTGTGACGCTCTAGTGCCAAAGTGTGATTCTCTAGTGCCAAAGTGTGACGCTCTAGTGCCAAAGTGTAACACTCTAGTGCCAAATTGTCACACTCTAGTTCCAGAGTGTGACGCTCTTGTGCGAATGGGTGAAGCTCTAGTGCCAACGTTTGGCGCTCTAGTGCCAACGTGTGATGCTCTATTGCCACAATGTTAAGCTCTCGTGCCACAGTGTGACGCTCTTGTGCCGAAGAGTGAGGCTCTATTGCCAAAGTGTGACACTCTAGTGCCAAAGTGTGACACTCTAGTGCAAAAGGGTGAATCTCTAGTGCAAAAGTGCGAAGCTCTTGTGCTAAAGTGAGCAGCTCTAGTGCTTAAGTGTGAATCTCTAGTGCCAAAGTGTGACACACTAGTGCCAAAGTGTGAAGCTCTAGTACAAATGTGTTACGCTCTAGTGCCAAAGTGTGACGCTCTAGTGCCAAAGTGTGATGCTCTAGTGCCAAAGTGTGACGTTCTAGTGCCACAGTGTGCCACAGGTCAAAGTATGATGCCCTACTCACAAATTGTGCCGCCCTAGTTCCAAAGTGTGACGTTGTACTGCCAAAGTGTGAAGCTCTAGTGTCCAACTGTGAAGCTCTAGTGCCAAACTGGGACCCTCTAGTGTCAAAGTGTGACGCTCTAGTGCCAAAGTGTGCCACTCTAGTTCCAAAGTGTGACGCTGTAGTGCCAAAGTGTGACGCTCTACTGCCAATGTGTGACACTCTAGTGCCAAAGTGTGGCGCTCTAGTCCCAAAGTGTGATGCTCTAGTGCCAAAGTGTGGCGCTCTAGTGCCAAAGTGTGACACTCTAGTGCCCAAATGTGACGCTCTAGTACCAAAGTGTGGTGCTCTAGTACCGATGTGTGACCTGCTAGTGCCAAAGTGTAAAGCTCTAGTGCCAACGTGTGACGCTCTAGTGCAGACGTGTAGCGCTCTAGTGCCAAACTGTGAAGCTTTAGTGCCAAAGTGTGATGCTCTACTGCCATAGTGTGAAGCTCTAGTGCTAGAGTTTGAAGCTCTAGTGCCAAAGTGTGACGCTATAATTCCAATATGTGAAGCTTTAGTGCCAAAGTGTGACACTCTAGTCCCAAAGTGTGACGCTCTAGTGCCAAAGTGTGGCACTCTGGTGCCAAAGTGTGACGCACTAGTGCCAAAGTGTGATGCTTTAGTGCCAAAGTGTGACGCTTCACTGCCAAAGTGTTAAGCTCTAGTGCCAAATTGTAATGCCCTAGTGCCAAAGAATGAAGCTCTAGTGCCAAAGTGTTACTCTCTAGTGCCACAGTGTGAAGATCTACTGCCACAGTGTGACCCTCTAGTGCCCAAGTGTGATGCTATCGTGCCAAAGTGTGCCGCTCTAGTGCCATATTGTGACATTCTAGTGCCAAAGTGTGACACTCTAGTGCCAAATTATGACGCTCTACTGCCGAAGTGTGGAGCTCTAGTGCCAAAGTGTAACATTCTAGTGCCAAAGACTGACGCTCTAGTGCCAAAGTGTGACGGTCTCGTACCAAAGTGTGACACTCTAGTGCCAAAGTGTGAAGCTCTATTGCCAAAGTGTGAAGCTCTAGAGCGCAACTGTGACGCTCTAGTGCCAAAGTGGGAAGTTCTAGTGCCAAAGAACTACGCTCTAGTGCCAATGCGTGACGCTCTAGTGCCAAAGTGTGACCCTCTAGTGCCAAAGTGGCACGCTTCAGTGCCAAAGTGTGATGCTCTACTGCCAAAGAATGAGGCTCTAGGGCCAAATTGGTTCGCTCTAGTACCACAGTGTGAGGCGTTATTGCCAAAGTGTGACGCTCTAGTGCCAAAGTGTGAAGCTGTGTGCCAAAGTGTGACGCTCTATTGCCAAAGTGTGACGCTCTAGTGTCAAAGTGTGACGCTCTTGTGCCAAAGTGTGACGCTCTTGTGCCAAAGTGTGACGCTCTAGTGCCAAAATGCTACGCTCTATTGCCAAAGTGTGAAGCTCTGGTGTCAAAGTGTGACGCTCTTGTGCCAGAGTGTGACGCTCTAGTGCCAAAGTGTGACGCTTTAGTGCCAAGGTGACGCTCTAGCGCCAAAGTGTCACCCTCTAGTTCCAAATTGTGACACTCTAGTGCCAAAGTGTGAAGCTCTAGTTTCAAAGTGGGACTCTCTAGTGCCAACGTGTGACGTTCCAATGCCAAAGTGTGACGCTCAAGTGCCAAAGTATGAAGGTCTAGTGCCAGATTGTGAAGCTCTAGTACCACAGTGTGATGCTCTAGTGCCAACGTATGACGCTCTAGTGCCAGAGTGTGAAGTCTAGTGCCACAGTGTGACGCTCTTGTGCCCAAGTGTGATGCTCTACAGCCAAAGTGTGACGCTCTAGTGCCAGAGTGTGATGCTCTAGTGCCAAAGTGTGATGCTCTAGTGCCAAAGGGTGACTCTCTAGTGCCAAAGTGCGAAGCTCTTGTGCCAAAGTGAGCAGCTGTAGTGCCAAACTGTGAAGCTCTAGTGCCAAACTGTGAAGCTCCAGTGCAAAAGTGTGAAGTCCTTGTGCCAAAGTGTGACACTCTAGTACCAAAGTGTGACGCTCTAGTGCCAAAGTGTGACGCTCTAGTGCCAAAGTGTGACACTCTAGTGCCAAAGTGTGACGCTCCACTGCCAAACTGTGACGCTCTAGAGTAAACGTTTGAAGCTCTAGTGCCAAAGTGTGACGCTCTACTGCCAAAGTGTGACGCATTAGTGCCACAGTATGACGCTCTAGGCCAAAGTGGGGCGCTCTAGTTCCAAAGTGTGACGCTCTAGTGCCAAAGCGTGATGCTCTAGTGCTAAATTGTGATGCTCTAATGCCAAAGTGTGAAGCTCTAGTGCCACAATGTAAAGCTGTACCATAGTGTGATGCTCTATTGCCAAAGTGTGACACTCTATTGCTATAATGTGACGCTCTTGTATTAAAGTGTGACGCTCTAGTGGCAAAGTGTCATGCGCTAGTGCCAAAGTGTCAGGCTCAAGTGCGAAAGTGTAATGCTGTAGTTGTGAAGTGAGAAGCTCTAGTGCCAAATTGTGATGCTCTAGTGCCAAAATGTGGAGCTCAAGTGCCATGGTGTGAAGCTCTAGTGCCACATTATGAAGCTCTAGTTCCAAAGTGTGATACACAAATGCCAAAGTGTGACGCTCTACTGCCAAAGTGTGAAGCTCTAGTGCCAAAGTGTGGCGCTCTAGTGCCAAAGTGTGACGTTCCAGTGCCGAAGTGTGACGCTCGAGTGCCAAATTGTCACACTCTAGTTCCAGAGTGTGACGCTCTTGTGCCAATGGGTGAAGCTCTAGTGCCAACGTTTGGCACTCGAGTGCCAACGTGTGATGCTCTATTGCCACAATGTTAAGCTCTCGTGCCACAGTGTGACGCTCTTGTGCCAAAGAGTGAGGCTCTATAGCCAAAGTGTCATGCTCTAGTGCCAAAGTGTGACACTCTAGTGCAAAAGGATGACTCTCTAGTGCAAACGTGCGAAGCTCTTGTGCCAAAGTGAGCAGCTCTAGTGCTAAAGTGTGAAGCTCTAGTGCCAAAGTGTGACGCACTAGTGCCAAAGTGTGAAGCTCTAGTACCAATGTGTTACGCTCTAGTGCCAAATTGTGACGCTCTACTGCCAAAGTGTGGAGCTCTAGTGCCAAAGTGTAACATTCTAGTGCCAAAGAGTGACGCTCTAGTGCCAAAGTGTGACGGTCTCGTGCCAAAGTGTGACACTATAGTGCCAAAGTGTGAAGCTCTATTGCCAAAGTGTGAAGCTCTAGTGCCAAAGTGTGACGCTCTAGTGCCAAAGTGGGAAGTTCTAGTGCCAAGGTGCTACGCTCTAGTGCCAACGCGTGACGCTCTAGTGTAAAAGTGTGACCCTCTAGTGCCAAAGTGGGACGTGTCAGTGCCAAAGTGTGACGCTCTATTGCCAAAGAATGAGGCTCTAGGGCGAAAGTGGGTCGCTCTAGTACCACAGTGTGAGGTGCTATTGCCAAAGTGTGACACTCTAGTGCCAAAGTGTGAAGCTGTGTGCCAAAGTGTGATGCTCTATTGCCAAAGTGTGAAGCTCTAGTGTCAAAGTGTGACGCTCTTGTGCCAAAGTGTGACGCTCTAGTGCCAAAATGCTACACCTTATTGCCAAAGTGTGAAGCTCTAGTGTCAAAGTGTGACGCACTTGTGCCAGAGTGTGACGCTCTAGTGCCAAAGTGTGACGCTTTAGTACCAAGGTGACGCTCTAGCGCCAAAGTGTCACCCTCTAGTTCCATATTGTCACGCTCTAGTGCCAAAGTGTGACACTCTAGTGTCAAAATGGGACTCTCTAGTGCCAACGTGTGACGTTCCAGTGCCAAAGTGTGACACTCAAGTGTAAACTTGAGAAGCTGTTGTGCCAAAGAGTGATGCTCTAGTGCCAAAGTGTGACACTCTAGTGCCAAAGTGTGAAGCTCTAGTGCCAAAGCATGAAGGTCTAGTGCCAGATTGTGAAGCTCTAGTACCACAGTGTGATGCTCTAGTGCCAACGTATGACGCTCTAGTGCCAGAGTGTGAAGTCTAGTGACACAGTGTGACGCTCTTGTGCCCAAGTGTGATGCTCTACAGCCAAAGTGTGACGCTCTAGTGCCAAAGTGTGATGCTCTAGTGCCAAAGTGTGATGCTCTAGTGCCACAGGGTGACTCTCTAGTGCCAAAGTGCGAAGCTCTTGTGCCAAAGTGAGCAGCTGTAGTGCCAAACTGTGAAGCTCTAGTGCCAAACTGTGAAGCTCCAGTGCCAAAGTGTGAAGTCCTTGTGCCAAAGTGCGACACTCTAGTACCAAAGTGTGACGCTCTAGTGCCAAAGTGTGACGCTCTAGTGCCAAAGTGTGACACTCTAGTGCCAAAGTGTGACGCTCCACTGCCAAAGTGTGACGCTCTAGAGTAAGCGTTTGAAGCTCTAGTGCCAAAGTGTGACGCTCTACTGCCAAAGTGTGATGCATTAGTACCACAGTATGACGCTCTAGGCCAAAGTGGGGCGATCTAGTTCCAAAGTGTGATGCTCTACTGCCAAAGCGTGACGCTCTAGTGCTAAATTGTGACACTCTAGTGCCAAAGTGTGAAGGTCTAGTGCCACAATGTAAAGATGTACCATAGTGTGATGCTCTATTGCCAAAGTGTGACATTCTATTGCTATAATGTGATGCTCTTGTATTAAAGTGTGACGCTCTAGTGGCAAAGTGTCATGCGCTAGTGCCAAAGTGTCAGGCTCAAGTGCCAAAGTGTAATGCTGTAGTTGTGAAGTGAGAAGCTCTAGTGTCAAATTGTGATGCTCTAGTGCCAAAATGTGGAGCTCAAGTGCCATAGTGTCAAGCTCTAGTGCCACATTATGAAGCTCTAGTTCCAAAGTGTGATACACTAATGCCAAAGTGTGACGCTCTACTGCCAAAGTGTGAAGCTCTAGTGCCAAAGTGTGGCGCTCTATTGCCAAAGTGTGACGCTCCAGTGCCGAAGTGTGACGCTCTAGTGCCAAAGTGTGATACTCTAGTGCCAAAGTGTAATGCTCTAGTGCCAAATTGTCACACTCTAGTTCCACAGTGTGACGCTCTTGTGCGAATGGGTGAAGCTCTAGTGCCAAATGTTTGGCGCTCTAGTGCCAATGTGTAATGCTCTATTGCCACAATGTTAAGCTCTCGTGCCACAGTATGACGCTCTTGTGCCAAAGAGTGAGGCTCTATAGCCAAAGTGTGATGCTCTAGTGCCAAAGTGTGACACTCTAGTACAAAAGGGTGACTCTCTAGTGCAAAAGTGCGAAGCTCTTGTGCCAAAGTGAGCAGCTCTAGTGCTAAAGTGTGAAGCTCTAGTGTCAAAGTGTGACGCACTAGTGCCAAAGTGTGAAGCTCTAGTACCAATGTGTTACGCTCTAGTGCCAAAGTGTGACGCTCTAGTGCCAAAGTGTGATACTCTAGTGCCAAAGTGTGACGCTCTAGTGCCACAATGTGCCACAGGTCACAGTATGATGCTCTATTGACAAATTGTGCCGCCCTAGTTCCAAAGTGTGACGTTGTAGTGCCAAAGTGTGAAGCTCTATTGTCCAAGTGTGAAGCTCTAGTGCCAAACTGGGACCCTCTAGTGTCAAAGTGTGACGCTCTAGTGCCAAAGTGTGCCACTCTAGTGCCAAAGTGTGACGCTGTAGTGCCAAAGTGTGACGCTCTACTGCCAATGTGTGACACTCTAGTGCCAAAGTGTGGCGCTCTAGTGCCAAAGTGTGACGCTCTAGTGCCAAAGTGTGGCATTCTAGTGCCAAATCATGACCCTCTAGTGCCCAAATGTGACACTCTAGTACCAAAGTGTGGTGGTCTAGTATCGATGTGTGACCTGCTAGTGCCAAAGAGTGAAGCTCTAGTGCCAAAGAGGATGCTCTAGTGCGGACGTGTAGTGCTCTAGTGCCAAACTGTGAAGCTTTAGTGCCAAAGTGTGATGCTCTACTGCCAGAGTGTGAAGCTCTAGTGCTAGAGTTTGAAGCTCTAGTGCCAAAGTGTGACGCTCTAATTCCAATATGTGAAGCTTTAGTGCCAAAGTGTGACACTCTAGTCCCAAAGTGTGACGCTCTAGTGCCAAAGTGTGGCGCTCTGGTGCCAAAGTGTGACGCGCTAGTGCCAAAGTGTGATGCTTTAGTGCCAAATTGTGACGCTCTAGTGCCAAAGTGTTAAGCTCTAGTGCCAAATTGTAAAGCCCTAGTGCCAAAGAATGAAGCTCTAGTGCTAAAGTGTTACTCTCTAGTGCCACAGTGTGAAGCTCTACTGCCACAGTGTGACCCTCTAGTGCCCAAGTGTGATGCTATTGTGCCAAAGTGTGCCGCTCTAGTGCCATATTGTGACATTCTAGTGCCAAAGTGTGACACTTTAGTGCCAAATTGTGACGCTCTACTGCCAAAGTGTGGAGCTCTAGTGCCAAAGTGTAACATTCTAGTGCCAAAGAGTGATGCTCTAGTGCCAAAGTGTGACGCTCTCGTGCCAAAGTGTGACACTCTAGTGCCGAAGTGTGAAGCTCTATTGCCAAAGTGTGAAGCTCTAGTGCCAAAGTGTGACGCTCTAGTGCCAAAGTGGGAAGTTCTAGTGCCAAAGTGCTACGCTCTAGTGCGAATGCGTGACGCTCTAGTGCCAAAGTGTGACCCTCTAGTACCAAAGTGGGACGCTTCAGTGCCAAAGTGTGACGCTGTACTGCCAAAGAATGAGGCTCTACGGCCAAAGTGCGTCGCTCTAGTACCACAGTGTGAGCCGCTATTGCCAAAGTGTGACGCTCTAGTGCCAAAGTGTGAAGCTGTGTGTCAAAGTGTGACGCTCTATTGCCAAAGTGTGAAGCTCTAGTGTCAAAGTGTGACGCTCTTGTGCCAAAGTGTGACGCTCTAGTGCCAAAGTGTGACGCTTTAGTGCCAAGGTGTCGCTCTAGCGCCAAAGTATCACCCTCTAGTTCCAAATTGTGACGCTTTAGTGCCAAAGTGTGACGCTCTAGTGTCAAAGTGGGACTGTCTAGTGCCAACGTGTGACATTCCAATGCCAAAGTGTGACCCTCAAGTGTAAACTTGTGAAGCTCTTGTGCCAAGGTGTGACGCTCTAGTGCAAAAGTGTGACGCTCTAGTGCCAAAGTGTGATGCTCTAGTGCCAAATTCTGAAGGTCTAGTGCCAGATTGTGAAGCTCTAGTACCACAGTGTGATGGTCTAGTGCCAAAGTATGACGCTCTAGTGCCAGAGTGTGAAGTCTAGTGCCAGAGTGTGACGCTCTTGTGCCCAAGTGTGATGCTCTACAGCCAAAGTGTGACGCTCTAGTGCCAAAGTGTGATGCTCTAGTGCCAAAGTATGATGCTCTAGTGCCAAAGGGTGACTCTCTAGTGCCAAAGTGCGAAGCTCTTGTGCCAAAGTGAGCAGCTGTAGTGCTAAAGTGTGAAGCTCTAGTGCCAAAGTGTGAACCTCCAGTGCCAAAATGTGAAGTCCTTGTGCCAAAGTGTGACACTCTAGTGCCAAAGTGTGACGCTCTAGTGCCAAAGTGTGACGCTCTAGTGCCAAAGTGTGACACTCTAGTGCCAAAGTGTGACGCTCCACTGCCAAAGTGTGACGCTCTAGAGTAAACATTTGAAGCTCTGGTGCCAAAGTGTGACGCTCTACTGCCAAAGTGTGATGCATTAGTGCCACAGTATGACGCTCTAGGCCAAAGTGGGGCGCTCTAGTTCCAAAGTGTGACGCTCTAGTGCCAAAGCATGACGCTCTAGTGCTAAATTGTGACTCTCTATTGCCAAAGTGTGAAGCTCTAGTGCCACAATGTACAGCTGTACCACAGTGTGATGCTCTATTGCCAAAGTGTGACACTCTATTGCTATAATGTGACGCTCTTGTATTAAAGTGTGACGCTCTAGTGGCAAAGTGTCATGCTCTAGTGCCAAAGTGTCACGCTCAAGTGCCAAAGTGTAATGGTGTAGTTGTGAAGTGAGAAGCTCTAGTGCCAAATTGTGATGCTCTAGTGCCAAAATGTGGAGCTCAAGTGCCATAATGTGAAGCTCTAGTGCCAGATTATGAAGCTCTAGTTCCAAAGTGTGATACACTAATGCCAATGTGTGACGCTCTACTACCAAAGTGTGAAGCTCTAGTACCAAAGTGTGGCGCTCTAGTGCCAAAGTGTGACGCTCCAGTGCCGAAGTGTGACGCTCTAGTTTCAAAGTGTGACGCTCTTGTGCCGAAGTGTGAAGCTCAAGTGCCAAAGTTAGCAGCTCTAGTGCCAAAGTTAGACACTCTAGTGCCAAAGTGTGACACTCTAGAGCCAAAGTGTGACGCTCTAGTGCCAACGTGTGGAGCTCTAGTGCCAAAGCTTGACGCTATAGTGCCAAAGTGTGACACTCTAGTGCTAAAGTGTGAAGCTCTAGTGCCAAAGTGTGAAGCTCTACTGCCAAAGTGTAACACTCTACTACCAAAGTGGGACGCTCTAGAGCCACAGTGTGATGCTCTAGTGCTACAGTGTGACGCTCTAGTGACAAACTGTGACAGTCTAGTGCCAACGTTTGACGCTCTTATGCCAAATTGTCAACGTCTAGTGTCAAAGTGTGAAATTCTAGTGCCAAAGTGTGACGCTCTAGTGCGAATGTGTGACGCTCTAGTTTCAGAGTGTGACGCTCTAGTGCCAAATTTTGACACTCTAGTGCCAAAGTGTGATGCTCTAGTCCCAAAGTGTGACGCTCTAGTGCCAAAGAATGACACTCTAGTTCCAATGTGTGATTCTCTAGTGCCAAACTGTGACGTACTAGTGCCAAAGTGTGATGCTCTAGTGCCAAAGTATGAAGCTCTATGCCAAAGTGTGACTCTCTAGTGCCAAAGAGTGACGCTCTAGTGGAAAAGTGTGAATTTGTGGTGCCAAATTTTGATGCTCTCGTGCAAAAGTGTGACGCTCTAGTGCCAAAATATGACGCTCTAGTGCCAAAGTGTGACGCTCTAGTGCAAAAGTGTGATGCTCTAATGCCAAAATGTGACGCTTTCGTACCAAAGTGTGAAGCTCTAGTGCCAAAGTGTGAAGCTCCAGTGCCAGAGTGTGATGCTCTAGTGCCAAAGAGTGATGCTCTGTTGCCAAAGTGTGACGCTTTAGTGGCAAAGTGTGATGCTCTAGTGCCAACGTCTGGAGCTCTAGTGGCAAAGTGTGATGCTAGAGTGCCAAGTGTGACACTCTAGTGCAAAAGTGTGAAGCTCTACTGCCAAATTGTAACACTCTAGTGGCAAAGTGTGACGCTCTAGTGCCAAAGTGTGACGCTCTGGTGCCAAATTGTGACTCTCTCGTGCCAAAGTGTAACGCTCTACTCCCAAAGTGTGACGCTCTAGTGCCACAATATGACGCTCTAGGGCCAAAGTATGATGTTGTCTTGACAAACTGTGACGCTCTAGTGCCAAAGTGTGACGCTGTAGTGCCAAAACATGACACTCCAGTGCCAAAGTGTGACGCTCGACTGCCAAGGTATGATGCTCTAGTGCCAAAGTGTGACGCTCTTGTGCCAAAGTGTGATGCTCCAGTGCCAAAGTGTGACACTCTAGTGCCAAAGTGTGATGCACTAGTGCCAAAGTGTGAAGCTCTAGTGCCAATGTGTGACACTCTATTGCCAAAGTGTGGCCCTCTAGTGCCAAAGTGTGACGCTCTAGTGCCAAAGTGTGAGGCTCTAGTGCCAAAGTGTGAAGTTGTACTGCCAAAGTGTGACACTCTACTGCCAACATGTAACGCTCTAGTACCAAAGTGGGACGCTCTAGTGCCGACGTGTGACGCGCTAGTGCCAAAGTGTGGCGCCCTAGTGCCAAACTGTGGAACTCTAGTTCTAAGGTGTAACGCTCTAGTGCCAGAGTGTGAATCTCTAGTGCTAAATTTTGAAGCTCTAGTGCTAAAGTGTGACGCTCTAATGCCAAAGTGTGGATGTATAGTGCCAAAGTGTGACGCTCTAGTGCAAAAGTTTGACGCTCTAGTGCTAAAGTGTGACTCTCTCTTGCCAAAGGGTAATGCTCTAGTGCCAAAGAATGACGCTCCCGTGCCAAAGTGTGGAGTTCTAGTGCCAAAGTGTGTCGCTCCAGTGCCAAACTGTGACACTGTAGTGCCAAAGTGTAATGCTCTAGTGCCAACATATGACGCTCTAGTGCCAAAGTGTGAAGCTCTAGTGCCAAACTGTGACGCTCTAGTGCCAAAGTGTGAAGCTCTTGTGCCAATGTGTGACGCTCTAGTGCCAAAGTGTGACGCTCTAGTGCCAAAGTGTGAGGCTCTACTACCAAACTGTGACGCTCTAGTGCCACAGTCTGACGCTCTAGTGATGAACTGTGACGGTCCAGTGCCAAAATGTGACGCACTAGTGCCAAAGTGTGAAGCTCTAGTATCAAAGTGTGAAGCTTTAGTGCCAAAGTGTGACGCACTAGTGCCAAAGTGTCACACTCTAGTGCCAAATTGTGACGCTCTAGTGTAAAGTCTGAATCTGTAGTGCCAAAGTGTGACGCTCTATTGCCAAACTGTGACGCTCTAGTGCCAAAGTGTGATGCTCTAGTACCAAAGGGTGACTCTCTAGTTCCAAAGTGGGAAGCTCTTGTTTCAAAGCAAGCAGCTCTAGTGCAAAAGTATGAAGCTCTAGTGCCAAAATGTGATGCTCTAGTGCCAAAGCGTGACGCCCTAGTTCCAAAGTGTGACGCTCTATCACCATATTGTGACGTTCTTGGGCCACAGTATGATGCTCTATTGACAAACTGTGACACTCTGGTGCCAAAGTGTGACGCTCTAGTGCCAAAGAGTGAAGCTCTAGTGTCAAAGTGTGATTCTCTAGTGTGAATGTGTGACGCTCTAGTGCCAAATTGTGACAATTTAGTGCTAAAGTGTGTTGCTCTAGTGCCAATGTGTGAAGCTTTAGTGCCAATGTGTGACAATCTAGTGGCAAAGTGTGGCACTCTAGTACCAAAGTGTGACGCCCTAGTGCCACAGTGTAACGCTCCAGGGCCACAATTGACAATCTTTGACACTCCAGGGCCACAATTGACAAAATGTGATGCTCTAGTGTCAAAGTGTGACGCTCTAGTGCCAAAGTGTGACACTCTAGTGCCAAAGTGTGACGCTCTAGTGCCAAAGTGTGATTCTCCAGAGCCAAATTATGACGCACTTTTGCCAATGTTTGACGCTCTAATGCCAAAGTGTCATGCACTAGTGCCAAAGTGTGAAGCTCTAGTGGCAATGTGTGACACTACATTGCCAAAGTGTGGCGCTCTACTGCCAATGTGTGACACTCTAGTGGCATAATGTGACACTCTAGTACCAAAGTGTGGAGCTCTAGTTCCAAAGTGTGACACTAAAGTGCCACAGTGTGAGTTTCTAGTGCTAAAGATTGAAGCTCTAGTGCCAAAGTGTGATGCTCTAATGCCAGAGTGTAAAACGCCAGTGCCAAAGTATGATTCTCTGGTGCCAAAGTGTGACGCTCTAGTGCCGAAGTGTGACACTCTAGAGCCAAAGTGTAAAGCTCTAGTGCCAAAGTGAAAAGGTCTACTGCCAAAATGTGACACTCTAGTGCCAAAGTCTGAAGCTCTGGTGCCAAAGTATGACTCTCTAGTGCCAAGGTGTGACGCTCTAATGCCAAACTTTGACGCTCTAGTGCGAAATTGTGACGCTCTAGAGCCAAAGTGTGACGCTCTACTCCCAACGTGTGGAGCTCTAGTGCCAAAGTCTGATCCTATAGTGACAAAGTGTGACACTCTAGTGCCAAAGTGTGAAGCTCTAGTGCCAAAGTGTCACGCTCTAGTGCCAAAGTGTCACGCTCTAGTGCCAAAGTGTGACACTCTAGTGCCAAAGTGTGAAAATCTAGTGCCATAGTGTGACGCTCTAGAGCCAAAGTGTGCCGCTCTAGTGCCAAAGTGTGATGCTCTAGTGCCAACTTGTAATGCTCTAGTGCCAAAGTGTGAACTTTTGTGACATAGTGTGAAGCTCTAGTGCGAAAGTGTGAATCTCTAGTGCCAAAGTGTGACATTCTAGTGCCATAGTGTGAAGCTCTAATACCAAAGTGTGACGCTCTAGTGCCAAAGTGTGACGCTCTTGTACCAAAGTGTGACGCTCTAGTGCCAAAGTGTGACTCTTTAGTGCCAAGGTGACGGTCTAGTGCCAAAATGTCATGCTCTAATGCCAAAGTGTGATGCTCTAGTGCCAACATGTGACGCTCTAGTGCTAAAGTGTGATGCTCTAGTGCCAACATGTGTTGCTCTAGTGCTAAAGTGTGACGCTCTTGTGCCCAAGTGTGACGCTCTAGTGCCAAAGTGTAATTCTCTAGTGCCAAAGTGTGACGCTCTAGTGCCAAAGTGTGAAGCTCTAGTGCCAAATTGTGACGCTCTAGTGCAAAATTGTGACGCTCTAGTGCCAAAGTGTGATGCTCTAGTGCCAAAGTGTGATGCTCCAGTGCCAAAGTGTGACTCTCTAGTACCAAAGAAGGACGCTTCAGTGCCAAAGTGTGACGCTCTAGTACCAAAGTGTGAGGCTCTAGTGCCAAAATGTGACACTCTAGTGGCAAAGTGTGAATCTGTGTGCCAAAGTGTGATGCTGTAGTGCCAAAGTGTGAATCTCTAGTGCCATAGTGTGATGCTCTTGTACCAAAGTGTGACGTTCTAGTGCCAAAGTGTGACACTTTAGTGCCAAGGCGACACTCTAGTGCCAAGGTTTCACGCTCTAGTGCCAAAGTGTGACGCTCTAGTGCCAACGTATGACGCTTTAGTGCCATAGTGTGACATTTAGAGCCAATGTGTGACACACCAATGCCAAAGATGACGTTCTAGTGTAAAAGTGTGAAGCTCTCCTGCCAAAGTGTGACGCTCTAATGCCAAAGTGCGACGCTCTAGTTTCAAAGTGTGATGCTCTATTCCCAAAGTGTGAAGCTCTAATGCCAAAGTTTGACGCTCTAGTATCAAAGTGTGACATTCTAATGGCAGAGTGTGAATCTCTTGTGCCAAAGTGTGACGCTCTAGTGCCAAAGTGTGACGCTTTAGAGCCACACTGTGACGCTCCAGTGCCAAATTCTGAGTCTGTAGTGCCAAAGAATGACGCTCTAGTGCCAAAGTGTGACGCTCTAGGACCAAAGTGTGAGGCGCTAATGCCAAGTGTAACACTCTAATGCCAATGTGTGAAGCTCTGTGCCAAAGTGTGACGTTCTAGTGCCAATGTGTGAAGCTCTACTACCAAAGTGTGACCCTTTAGTGCCATAGTGTGACATGTAGAGCAAACGTGTGACACACCAGTGCCAAAGATGACGCTCTAGTGTAAATGTGTGAAACTCAAGTGCCAAAGTGTGACGCTCTAGTGCCAAAGTGTGATGCTCTAGTGCCAAAGTGTGACGCTCTAGTGCCAAAGTGTGAAGCTCTAATGCCAAAGTTTGATGCTCTAGTATCAAAGTGTGAAGGTTTAGTGCCAAACTGTGACGCTCTAGTGCCAACGTGTGCCACTCTAGTGCCAAAGTGTGACACTCTACTACCAAAGTGTGAAGCTCTAGTACCACAAAATGACGCTCTAGTGACAAACTTTGATGGTCTAGTGCCAAAGTGTGAAGCTCTAGTGTCAGAGTGTGCAGCTCTAGTGCCCAAGTGTGACGCTCTTGTGCCAAAGTGTAATGCTCTAGTGCCAAAGTGAAACGCTCTAGTGCCAAATTGTGACACTCTAGTTCCAAAGTGTGACACTCTAGTGCGCAAGTATGGCTTTAGTGCCGATTTCTGACACTCTAGTCCCAAAGTGTGACGCTCTAGTGCCACAGTATGAAGCTCTAGTGCCACAGTGTGACGCTCTCGTGCCAAAGAGTGAGGCTCTATTGCCAAAGTGCAAACCTCTTGTGCCAAAGTGAGCAGATCTAGTTCCAAAGTGTGACGCTCTTCTGCCAATGTGTGAAGATCAGGTGCCAATGTGTGACACTCTAGTCCCAACCTTTTGCGCTCTAGTGCCAAAGTGTGATGCTCTACTGCCAACGTGTGATGCTCATATGCCACAGTGTGACGCTTTAGGGCCACAGTATGATGCTCAATTGACAACCGGTGCCACTCTAATGACAAAGTGTGACCCTGTAGTGCCAAAGTGTGAAGCTCTAGTGTCAAAGTGTGCAGCTCTAGTGTCAAAGTGTGAAGCTCTAGTGCGGAAGTGTGACGCTCTAGTGCCCGATTGTGAAGCTCTAGTGCCAAAGTGTGAAGATGTAGTGCCAAAGTGTGACGCTCTAGTGCCAAAGTATGACGCTCTAGTACCACAGTGTAAAGCTCTAGTGCCACAGTGTGATGCTCTAGTGCCCAAGTGTGATGCTCTAGTGCCAAAGTGTGACACTCTAGTGCAAAAGTGTGACGCTCTAGTGCCAAAGTGTTGAGCTCTAGTGCCAAAGTATGACACTCTAGTGCCAAAGTATGACGCTCTAGTGCCAACGAGTGACACTCTAGCTCCAAAGTATGAAGCTCTAGTGCCAGATTGTGAAACTCTAGTGTCAAAGGGTGACACTCTAGTGCAAAAATGTGAAGCTCTAGTGCCCAAGTGTGATGCTCTAGTGCCACAGTGTGACACTCTAGTGCCAAAGTGTGACGCTCTAGTGCAAAAGTGTGACGCTCTAGTGCCAAAGCATGGAGCTCTAGTCCCAAAGTGTGACACTCTAGTGCCAAATTATGACGCTCTAGTGCCAAAGAGTGACACTCTAGCTCCAAAGAATGACATTTTAGTGCCAAATTGTGACGCTCTAGTGCCAAAGTGTGACACTCCAGTGCAAAAATGTGAAGCTCTAGTGCCAAAGTGTGAAGCTCTAGTGCCAAAGTGTGACCCTCTAGTGCCAAAGTGCGAAGCTCTAGTGCCAAAGTGTGACGCTCTAGTGCCAAAGTGTAACGCTCTAGTGCCAAAGTGTGATGCTCTAGAGCCAAAGTGTTTGGCTCTAGTACCAACGTGTTGAGCTCTACTGCCAAAGTCTGATGCTATAGTGACAAAGTGTGAAGCTCTAGTGCCAAAGTGTGACGCTCTAGTGCCAAAATGTGAAGGTCTAGTGCCAAAGTGTGATGCTCTAGTGCCAAAGTGTGACGCTTTTGTGCCAAAGAGTGAGGCTCTATTGCCAAAGTGTGACGCTCTAGTGCCAAAGTGTGATGCTCTAGTGCCAAAGGGTGACTCTCTAGTACCAAAGTGCGAAGCTCTTGTTCCAAAGTGATTAGCTCTGTTGCAAAAGTGTGAAGCTCTAGCGCCAAAGTGTGACGATCTAGTGCCAAAGTGTGAAGCTCTAGTACCAATGTGTTACGCTCTTGTTCCAAGAGTGCGAAGCTCTAGTGCCAACGTGTGATTCTCTAGTGCAAATGTGTGAGGCTCTAGTGCCAAGGTGTGATGCTCTACTACCGATGTGTGACGCTCGAGTGCCACAGTGTGACGCTTTAGGGTTATAGTATGATGCTCTATTGACAAACTGCACCGCTCAAATGCGAAAGTGTGACGATGTAGTGCCAAACGGTGAAGCTCTAGTGTCAAAGTGTGAAGCTGTAGTGCCAAAGTGAGACCCTGTAGGGTCAAAGTGTGACGCTCTAGTGCCAATGTGCAATGCTCTAGTGCCAAAGTGTGTCACTCTAGTGCCAAAGTCTGACGCTCTAGTGCCAAAGTGTGACGCTGTAGTGCCAAAGTGTGACACTCTAGTGCCAAAGTGTGACGCTATAGTGCCAAAGTGTGACACTCTTGTGCCAAAGTGTGACGCCCTAGTGCCGGAGTGTAAAGCTCTAGTGCCACATGGTGACGCTCTAGTACCCAAGTGTGATGCTCTAATGCCAAAGTGTGAGGCTTTAGTGCCAGACTGTGACGCTCTAGTGCCAAAGTGTGACGCTCTAGTGCCAAAATGTTACGCTCTAGTACCAAAGTGTGCCCTCTAGTGCCGACATGTAATGCACTAGTGCCAAAGTGTGACGCTCTAGTGCCAAAGTGTGACAATCTAGTGCCAACGTGTGAAGCTCTAGTGCCAAAGCGTGACGCTCTTGTACCAGAGTGTGAAGCTCTAGTGCCAAAACTTGAAGCTCTAGTGCCAAACTGTGACGCTCTAAAGCCAAAGTGTGGAGCTATAGTGCCAAACTCTGACTCTCTATATCCAAAGTGTGATTCTCTGGTGCCAAAGTGTGACGCTCTAATGCCAAAGTGTGACAATCTAGTGCCAAAGTGTGACGCTCTAGTGCCAAAGTGTGATGTTCTAGTGCAAAGGTGTGAAGCTCTAGTGCTATAGTGTGAAGCTCTAGTGCCAAAGTATGACGTTCTAGTGCCAAAGTGTGAAGCTCTAGTATCAAAGTGTGACGCTCTAGTGCCAAAGTGTGCCGCTCTAGTGCCAAAGTGTGAAGCTCTAGTGCCAAAGTGTGACGCGCTAGGGCCAAAGTATCACGCTCTAGTGCTACAATGTGAAGCTCTAGTGCCACAGTGTGATGTTCTAGTGCCCAAGTGTGATGCTCTAGTGCCAAAGTGTGACGCTCTAGTGCCAAAGTGTGCTCTCTAGTGCTTATGTGTGACGCTCTTGTGCCAAAATGTGACGCTCTAGATCCAAAGTGTGACACTCTAGTGCCAAAGTGTGAAGCTCTAGTGCCAAAGTGTGAAGCTCTAGCGCCGAGGTGTGACGCTCTAGTGCAAAAGTGGAAAGCTCTAGTGCCAATGTGCAACGCTCTAGTGCCAAAGTGTGATTCTCTAGTGCAAAGTGTGACGCTCTAGTGCCACAGTGTGACGCTCTAGTGCCAAAATGTGACGCTCTAGTGCCAAAGTGTGTCGCTCTAGTGCCAAAGTGTGCTCTCTAGTGCTAATGTGTGACGCTCTTGTGCCAAAGTGCGACGCTCTAGATCCAAAGTGTGACACTCTAGTGCCAAAGTGTGAAGCTCTAGCGCCAAAGTGTGACCCCCTAGTGCAAAAGTGGAAAGCTCTAGTGCCAATGTGCAACGCTCTAGTGCCAAAGTGTGATTCTCTAGTGCAAAGTGTGACGCTCTAGTGCCAAAGTGTGACGCTCCAGTGCCAAAGTGTGATGCTCAAGTGCAAAAGTGAGAAGCTTTAGTGCCAAAGTGTGACACTCTAGTCCCAAAGTGTGACGCTCTAGTGCCAAAGTGTGACACTCTAGTTCCAAAATGTGACGCTCTAGCGCCAAATTGCAACGCTCTAGTTCCACAGTATGAAGCTCTCGTACCACAATGTGAAGCTCTAGTACCACAGTGTGACACTCTAGTGCCAAAGTGTGACACTCTATTGCCAAAGTGTTACGCTCTTGTGCCAAGTTATGACGCTCTAGTGCAAAAGTGTGGCACTTTAGTACCAAAATGTGACACTCAAGTGCCAAAGTATAATGTTGTAGTCCCAAAGTGAGAAGCTATAGTGCCAAAGTGTGACGCTGTAGTGCCAAAGTGTGGCGCTCTAGTGCCAACGTGTGAAGCTCTAGTCCCAAAGTATGAGGCTCTAGTTTTTATGTGTGATGCTCCAATGCCAAAGTGTGAAGCTCTAGTGCCAAAGTGTGTCATTGTAGTGCCAACATGTAACGCGCTAGTGCCAAAGTGTGACGCTCTGGTTCCAAAATGCGGAGCTTCATGCCAAATTGTTACGCTCTAGTGCCATGGAGTGAAGCTCTAGTGCCAAAATTTGAAGCTCTAGTGCCAATGTGTGTCTCTCTAATGCCAAAATGTTGAGCTGTATTGCCAAAGTGTGACACTCTAGTGCCAAAGTGTGACAATCTAGTGCCAAAGTGTGAAGCTCTAGTGCCAAAATGTGACGCTCTAGTGCCAAAGTGTGACACTCTAGTGCCAAAGTGTGACGCTTTATTACCAAAGTGTGAAGCTCTAATACCAAAGTGTGACGCTGTAGTGCCAAAGTGTGACGCATTAGTTCCAAACTGTGACGATCAAGTGCCAAACTGTTAAGTTGTAGTACTAAAGTATGACGCTCTAGTGCCAAAGTGTGACTCTTTAGTGCCAAGGTGACGCTCTAGTGCCAAAACTTCAAGCTCTAATGTCAAAGTGTGACTCTCTAGTGCCAACATCTGATGCTCTAATGCCAAAGTGTGACGCTTTAGTGCCAAAGTGTGAAGCTCTAATGCCAAATTGTGACACTCTAATGCCAAAGTGTGACGCTCTAGAGCCAAAGTGTGATGCCTCATGGTTAAAGTGTGACGCTCTAGTGCCAAAGAATGACACTCTAGTGCCAAAGTGTGACGCTCAAGTACCATAGTGTGAGGCGGTAGTGCCAAAGTGTAAATCTCTAGTGCGAAAGTGTGAAGCTGTGTGCCAAAGTGTGACACTCTAGTACCAAAGTGTGAAGCTCTAGTGCCAAAGTTTGGTACTCTCGTACACGATTTTGATGCTCTTGTGTGTAAGTGTGACGCTTTAGTGCCGAGGTGACGCCCTAGTGCCAAAGTGTCTCGCTCTAGTGCCAAAGTGTGATGCTCTAGTACCAAAGTGTGACGCTCTAGTGCCAAAGTGTGATGCTCTAGTGCCAACGTGTGACGCTCTTGTGTCAAAGTGTGACTCTCTAGTGTAAACGTATGAAGCTCGAGTGCCCAAGTGTGATGCTATAGTGCCAAATTGTGATGCATTAGTGCCAAAGTGTGGCGCTCTAGTGCCAAAGTGTGACACTCTAGTGCCAAAATGTGATGCTCTAGTGCCAAAGGGTGACGCTCTAGTGCCAAATGGCGTTGCTCTAGTGTGAAAGTGTGAAGCTCTAGTGCCACAATGTGAAGCTCTAGTTCCAAAGTGTGACACTCTAGTGCCAAAGTGTGCTGCTATTTATCCAATGCATGATGCTCTTGTATCAAAGTGTGACGCTCTAGTGCCAAAGTGTGATACTCTAGTGCCAAAGTGTGACATTCTAGTGCTAACTTGTAATGCAGGAGTTCCAAAGTGAGAAGCTCTAGTGCCAATGTGTGACGCTCTAGTGCCAAAGTGTGACGCTCTAGTGCCAAAGTGTGAAGATCTAGTGCCAAAGTATGAAGCTCTTTTTTCAAGGTGTGACGCTCTAGTGCCAAAGTGTGAAGCTCTAGTGCCAGAGTGTGACACTCTAGTGCCAACGTGTGACGCGCTAGTGCCAAAGTGTGACGCTCCAGTGCCAAAGTGTGACGCTCTAGTGCCAAAGTGGTACGCTCTAGTGCCAGTGTGAAGCTCTAGGGGCAAGTTTTGAATCTCTAGTGCCAAAGTGTGATGCTCTAATGCCAAAGTGTGGATAAGGGTGCACACCAAATCCACGGATCCACGGATCCTACTCACGGATCATGGATCTTGGATCCATCCGCGGTTCCGGATCAGCGGC
>SZWC01000491.1:283430-304750 GCA_023375785.1 Penium margaritaceum
GAAGCGTGCCTTACAACTGGTCAGTGTGGGCCCATAACCCTTTGTCAACCGGCCTGAGGCAAACGGACTAGAAAACAGGGCCGACACAATAGCACCTGCCGTCCGCTCCTAGCATTTCAGCTAGGAGAAGATATCACCCTCAGGATCACGGTTCCACACTGAGCAGTTCCTAGGCAATCACTTGCTAGCAACTGTGTCCACTTAACACTTGGTCACTTTCGCGCGAGGTGCTAGTCAAAGACTAACTCCTGGGGCTTAGACCAACCAGTGTCTTCTTTATACTGTTCCTTAGTTGGACAACTCTGTGAGGAGCATCTAAGGCCAGATTGTGTAATTAGAATGAGGAATGAGCCTGGTACATATAGTCCTAGGCCTGGCTTCTAAGGTGTGTGGGCAGTGACACTTTTGGGGTGGTCACTCCAAACCACCTCACCAGTCCGCCAATTGGCGCATCCACTGACCGCCAAGTGGCGCACTCTCCTCATGCATGGAGAAATGTCTAAGAAACTTCCCCTGTGGTAGAAGGTCAAAAAACCTCCTGCGCACATCAAGGCTCGATCGCAGGACCTGTTGTCCCTAAGTCCAACATGCTATCCGTTGCGCAACACTTCTGGTGTCTCGCTTGGACTTGCACCACGAACAAGGTTTGGGGGACTTACTCCAAGGGAGCAGTGCATGCCCAACCTGTCCGTCAACCCATAGCAGTGGCCATGGGGCATAGAAGAACAACACCTCCACCTTTCTCTGGCTTGTTCCACCTTTCTCTGGCTTGCTTCACCTTTCAGTGAAGGTGAAGCAAGCCAGAGAAAGCATGAGCAAGCTAAAGAAAGGTGGATCAAGCCAGAGAACGATGGAGCAGGCCAGGGAAAGATGGAGCAAGCCACAGAAAGGTGGAGTAGGTCAGAGAACGGCGGAGGAAGCCAGAGAAAGGTGGAGCAAGTTAGAAAACAGTGGAGCAAGCGAGAGAAAGGTGGAGCAAGCTAGCGAAATGTGGAGCAAGCCAGAGAAAGGTGGAGCAAGCCAGAGAAAGGTTGAGTAAGCAAGAGAAAGGTGGAGAAAGCCAGATAAAGGTGGAGCAAGCCAGAGAAAGGTTGAGCAAGCCAGAGAAAGGTGGCGCAAGCCAGACAACGGTGAAGGAAGCCATAGAACGGTAGAACCATCCATAGAAAGTTGGAGTAATCCAGAGAAGGGTGGAGCAGGCCACAGAAAGGTGGAGCAAGCCAGAGAAAGGTGGAGCAAGCCAGGGAAAGGTGGAGTAAGCCAGAGAAAGGTGGACCAGGCCAGAGAATGGTGGAGCAGGTAATGGAAAGGTGAAGCAAGCCATAGAGGGGAAGAGCAAGCAAGAGAATGCTAGAGAAAGCCAAAGAAAGGTGTATTAAGAAATGGAACGGTGGAGCAAGCCAGAAAGGTGGAGAAAGCCAAAGAAACGTGGAGCAAGCCAGAGAACGGTGGAGCAAGCGAGAGAAAGGTGGAGCATGCCAGATAAAGATGGAGTAAGCCAGGGATAGGTGGAGCAAGCCAGAGAATGGTGGAGCACCAGAGAATGCTTGAGCAAGCCACAGAAAGGTGGAGGAAGCCAGAGAGAGTTGGAGCAATCCAGATTACGGTGGAGGAAGCCATAGAATGGTGGGGCAAGCCAGAGAAAGGTGGATCAAGCCAGAGAAAGGAGGATCAAGCCAGAGAACGGTGGAGCAAGTCAGGGAACGGTGGATCAGGCCAAAGGAAAGTGGAGCAGGCCATGAAAAGGTCGAGCATGCCATAGAAAGGTTGAGCAAGCCAGAGAATGGTTGAGCAAGCCAGAGAACGGTGGAGCAAGCCAGAGAAAGGTAGAGCAAGCAAGAGAAAGGTGGAGCAAGCCAGAGAAAGGTAAAGTAATCAAGGTAAAAGGTGGAGCAATCCAAAGAAAGGTGGACCAAGCCAGAGAAAGTTTGAGCAAGCCAGAGAAAGGTGGTGCAAGCCAGGGGAAGGTGGAGCAAGCCAGAGAAAGGTGGAGTAAGCAAGAAAAAGGTGGAGCAAGCAAGAGAAAGGTGGATCAAGCCAAGAAATTTGGAGCAAGTCATGGAAAGGTGGAGCAAGCCAGAGGAAGGTAGAGCAAGACAGGGAATGGTTGAGCAAGCCAGAGGAAGGTGGAGCAAGCCAAAGAAAGATGGAGCAAGCAAAAGACTGGTGAAACAAGCCAGAGAATGGTGAAGCAAGCCAGACAACGGTGGAGCAAGCCAGACAATGGTGGATCAAGCCAGAGAAGTGTGGAGCAAGCCAGAAAATGGTGGAGCAAGCCAGAGAAAGGTAGAGCAAGCCAGAGAACGGAAAAGCAAGTAAGAGAAAGGTGGAGCAAGCTGGAGAAAGGTGGAGAAAGCCAGAGAGAGGTAGAGCAAGCCAAAGAAAGGTGGAGCAAGCCAGAGAAAGGTTGAGCAATCCAGGGACAGGTGGAGCAAGCCACAGAAAGGTCGAGCAAGCCAGAGAAAGGTGAAGCAAGCCAGAGAAAGATGGAGCAACCCTGAGAAAGGTGGAGTAAGCCAGGGAAAGGTCAAGCAAGCTAGAGAAAGTTGGATCAAGCCAGAGAAAGATGGAGCAAACCAGGAGAAGGTGGAGCAAGCCAGAGAAAGGTGGAGTAGGTCAGAGAACGGTGGAGCAAACCAGAGAAAGGTGGAGCAAGCTAGAGAAGGGTGGAGCAAGCAATTGAAAGGTTAAGCAACCTAGCGAAAGGTGGAGCAAGCCAGAGGAAGGTGGAGCAAGCAAAAAAATGCTGGAACAAGCCAAAGAAAGGTGGATTAAAGTATGGAACAGTGGAGCAAGCCAGAAAAAGGTGGAGCAGGTCTTAGAAAGATGGAGAAAGCCAGAGAAATGCGGAGCAAGCCAGAGAATGGTAGAGAAAGCAAGAGAAAGGTGGAGCAAGCCAGATAAAGGTGGAGCAAGCCAGGGAAAGGTGGAGCAAGGCAGAGAAAGGTGGAGCAAGCCAGAGAAAGGAGGAGCAAGCCAGAGAAAGAAGAAGCAAGCCAAATAAAGGTGTAGCAAGCCAGGGAAAGGTGGAGCAAGCCGGAGAAAGGTGGAGCAAGCCAGAGAACGGTGGATCAAGCGAGAGAAAGGTAGATCCAGCCAGAAGAAGTTGGAGCAAGCCAGGGAAAGGTGAAGAAAGCCGAATGAAGGAGGAGCAAGCCCGAGAAACGTGGAGCAAGACAGAGAAGGGTGGAGCAAGCCAGAGAACGGTGGAGTAAACCAGAGACCAGTGGAGCAAGCCAAAGAACGGTGGAGCAAGCCAGAGAAGGGTGGAGCAAGCCCGAGAAAGGTGGAGCAAGCCAGAGAAATGAGGAGCAAGCCCAAGAACGGTAGATCAAGTCAGGGAACGGTGGATCAGGCCAAATGGAAAATGGAGCAGGCCGCATAAAGGTGGAGCATGCCAGAGAAAGGTGGAGCAACCCAGGGAAAGGTTAAGCAAGCCAGAGAACGGTGGAACAAGCCAGAGAAATGTCGAGCAAGCCAGAGAAAGGTGGAGCAAGCCAGAGAAAGGTGGAGCAAGTAAGAGAAAAGGTGGAGCAAGCCAGAGAAAGGTGCCGCAAGCCAAACAAAGGTGGATCAAGCCAAAGAAAGGTGGAGCAGGCCAGGGAAATGTGGAGCAAGCCAGAGAAAGGTGGAGCAAGCCAGGGAAAGGTGGAGCAAGCCAGAGAAATGTAGAGCAAGCCAAATAAATGTGTAGCAAGGCATGGAAAGGCAGAGCAAGCCAGAGAAAGGTAGAGCAAGCCAGAGAATAATCGAGCAAGACAGGTAAAGGTGGAGCGAGCCAAAGAAAGGTGGAGCAAGCCGAAGACCGGTGGAACAAGCCAGAGAACGGTGAAGCGGGCAAGAGAACGGTGGAGCAAGCCAAAAAATGGTGGAGCACGTTAGAGAAAGGTGGAGAAAGCCAGCGAAAGGTGGAGCAAGCAAGAGAAAGGTGGAGCAATCCAGAGAAAGGTGGAGCAAGCCAGATAACGGTGGAGCAAGCCAGAGAAAGGTGGAGTAAGCCAGGGAAAGGCGGAGCACTCCAGAGAACGTTGGAGGAAGCCAGATAACGGTGGAGCAAGCCAGAAAAAGGTGGATCAAGCCAGATAAAGGTGGAGCAAGCCAGAGAAAGGTGGAGCAAGCCAGGGAAAGGTGGAGAAACCCAGAGAAAGGTGGAGCAAGCCAGATAAAAGTGGAGTAGGCCAGGGAATGGTGGAGGAAACCGGAGAAAGGTGGAGCAAGCCAGAGAACGGTTGAGCAAGAAAGGGAAAGGTGGAGCAAGCCAGAGAAAAGTGGAGCAACTCAGAGAACAGTGGAGCAAGCGAAAGAACAGTGAAGCAAGCCAGAGAACTGTGGAGACAAGGCACAAAATGGTGGAGCAAGCCAGAAGATGGTGGAGTAACCCAGAGAAAGGTGGAGCAAGTCAGAGAATGGTGCAGCAAGTCAGAGAAAGGTGGAGAAATTCTAAAAAATGTGGAGCAAGCCATGGAAAGGTGGAGCAAGCCAAAGAAAGATGGAGCAAGCCTGAGGAAGGCAGAGCAAGCCAGTGAATGGTGGAGCAAGCTAGAGAAAGGTGGAGCAAGCCAGATAAAGGTGGAGCAAACCAGGGAAAGGTGGAGAAAGCTAGAGAAAAGTGGAGCAAGCCAGGGAAAGGTGGAGTAAGCCAGAGAAAGGTGGATCAAGCCATGGAAAGGTCCCACGGGTTCAAACCTCCAGCGAATCTGTTCCCACCCATTCTGGTTCATGGCGGATGCCCTTACAGTTTCCTCTCAAATCCTTTCATGCAACTGCATCGCGTGCACAAGTTCGCGTCATTCTCACAACTCTCCATCCTCTGCCTCCCATGTGTCTCACCATGTGACCTTCTGGGTGGCTGTCAGAAAATACATACAAGGATCACACGGTTTGCATACACTTAATGGCAAACCCCTTCGGCGACATTCTGTCTACCTCGTGTGCCGCCGCTCCCGGACCGAGAAAATACCCAAATACCCAGCTGCGAGCAGTCTCACCTCCTTGCTGCAATAGTCCCAATGGCTCACCGGCCGCCATCCCTTGCGCACCATGCCCAGCAGCCTTGACCATTACCCAACGTGCGCGCGCCCTCCCCATGCCAACACACGATGGACCTCTCCGGATCGAGCACCGACCATCGCCTGGCGCGGCCCGGTACCCAGTACAGAACCAATGGGCGATCCACCTTGCCCCCACCAAGAAGGAGAGGCTCCTAGATGACAAATATGCAAGGACCAACACTCTAGACCTCGGTCCTAGCGGAGCCGATATGCGCCTCTGCGGTTACCAGCAGCAGCAGCAAAAGCACAGCGTTCTCGGCAGCACAGCTTGCACCGCCAATTTTCGCTGGGCTTGCATGCCCCTAGGCCTAGGCTATGCATAGTTAGTACATAGTTGTAATTTTTGTTTTAATGCTTCAGTTTAGTTGATCATATTTTGCTTTCATCGCGTCCGCTTCCGATCCCCTCTGTTCCACTCCTCCTCGCGTCTGTGTCTCACACGTCGCTTTTGCTCCGTGCTTGTCTTACCTCATTTTCCCAACAGCTCCACCGTTCTCTGGCCTGTTCCACCTTTTTCTGGCCTGCTCCACCTATCTCTGGCTTGCTCCACCTTTCTCTGGCTTGCTCCACCTTTCCCTGGCTTGCTCCACCTTTCTCTAGCTTGCTCCACCTTTCTTTGGCTTGCTCCACCGTTCTCTGGCTTGCCCCATCATTCTCTGGCTTGATCCATCTTTCTCTGGCTTGATCCACCGTCCTCTGGCCTGCTCCAGCTTTCTCTGGCTTGCTCCACCCTTCCCTGGCTTGCTCCTCCTTTCTCTGGCTTGCTCCACCTTTCTCTGGCTTGCTCCACTGTTCTCTGGTCTGCTCCACCTTTCTCTTGCCTACTCCACCTTTCTCTGTCTTCCTCCACCTTTCTCTAGCCTGGTCCACCTTTCTCTGGCTTGCTCCACCTCTCCCTGGCTTGCTCCACCTTTCTCTGGATTGCTCTTCTGTTCTCTGGCTTGCTCCACCTTTCCCTGGCTTGTTCCACCTTTCTCTGGCGTGCATCACCTTTCTCTGGCTTTCTCCACCTTTCCCTGGCTTGCTCCACCTTTCTTTGGCTTGCTCCACATTTCTCTGGCTTGCTCCACCGTTCTCTGGCTTGCTTCACCTTTCTCATGCATGTTCCATCTTTCTCTGGCTTGTTCCACCTTTCTCTGGCTTTATATACCCTTCTCTGGCTTGATCCACCTTTCTCTGGCTTGCTCCACCGTTCTCTAGAATGCTTCACCTTTCTTGGGCTTGCTCCACCATTCTCTGGCTTGCTCCATTTTCTCTGGCTTTCTCCACCTTTCAGTGGCTTGCTGCACCTTTCTCTCGCTCGTCCACCTTTCTCTTGCCTGCTCCACCTTTCCCTGGCTTGCTCCACCTTTCTCTGGCTTGCTCCACCTTTGCGTGGCCTGCTCCAACGTTCTCTGGCTTGCTCTTCCTTTCACTGGCTTGCTCCACCGTTCTCTGGCTTGCTCCACCTTTCTCTGGCTTACTCCACCTTTCATTAGCTTGCTCCACCTTTCTCTGGAGTGCTCCACCTTTCTCTGGGTTGCTCTACCTTTCTTTGGCTTGCTCCACAATTCTCTGGCGTGCTCCACCGTCCCCTTGTCAGAATATTGAAGTCAACACTGACCAATCCCTTGGATAATCCGAGGTCTGAATAAGGTTCAGGTCGTGCACCAGTACGAACCACCTCGCCAAACGGATTTTCGGTCACGATCAAGGATCCTGCGGCGAGCCGCCCTTATAACTGCGAACACATCGCAACCGTGTCCGGAGAACAAAAAAGAAGCCGTTGCTCTGCTTTTTTCTTGTTCTGTGATGTATTACGGAGAATGTTCATTCCCTCAAAGAAAACCAGAACAGTTCTGCTCATCCTGTTCCCCCTTGGTTCCGTGGCTTTGCCGCCATGTCCTCGCTCTGCTTGCTCCTTGCCCATCCTGCCTTTGCCAACCACCCACAGCTTGTAACTCTTTGCTTCGTCACTCTCGTTCCTTTGCTCAGTGCTCATCGACCCATCATCTGTCTGGCTCTCGCCCTCTCTTAGTGACTTCTGTCTACCTCGCACCTCTAGTGTTTTGCCTCCTCACAAGTTCCGCAACTAACACCTCGGAACCGCTTGTGCCTTTCTGCTTCCGTCATTGTGCTGACGGAGTTGTCCATGTTTTGTTGCTTCTGCCTGCTTCTGCTATTGCCGTCCTCGCTCCTGTATTCTTCTGACATGGTATCAGAGCAACAGGCAACACCACCTGGTGTCCCGTGACCCTGCCAACACTTCGCCTTTGCCACTGCTTTGCTCCTCTGTCCAGCATTGATTTGCCACCGCCACTGCCACTTCGCGTTCCTCAGCTTCGTGAGCAGCTTGTCAGAAAGAAATCTGGCAGCGAGACGGATCATCCCTCGGGTCACTCCAAGATTCTCAATAACGGTTCAGGACATCACCTAACCAACTTAGCCAACGGAAAGAAGGGTCTGTGACCGTTCGACCGACAACCAATGCATCCTTTAATAATGTGACATCGGTCACTCACGTCCGACTAGCGAGAAGAAGCCGTTGCCTTGCTGCTTGTCCTGTTCTGTCCTTTTATAGTGAGGATGTTCATTCCATCAAGTTAACCAGAACAGTTATGCTCATCCTATTCCCCTTTGGTTCCGCGGCTTCCGCCACCATGCTCTCGCTCTGCTCACCTCTCGCTCCCTTTGCCTTCGCCAACCACTCTTAGCTCACCGCCCTTTGCTCCGTCATCCTTCGCTCAGCACTTCCTCTCCATCATCTGCCTCGTCATCACAATTCTCTCACTACCCTCCGTCTACCTTGGAGCTCCGGTGCTTTGCCTCTCTCGAGGCTCTGCGACTAACTCCTTGGGATTGCACTCACCTTTCTACTTCCATCATTTTGCTAACAAGATCCTTCATTCTTCACTGCTTCTACTTGCTTCTACCTCTGCCGCCATCGCTCATTGCATTCTTCTGACACAGTTGACATCAGCAGATTCACCTGGATTGCTCTTCACACTGGAGTGACGACTCACTCTCCTGATCAAACCATGCGCCCACCTAGCGCTCGCGGTCAACAATCGGTGATCCATCGACAAGAGCCGCAAGCAGCTCTCGAGTCGCCACCTGCCGTCATCTTTCTGAAAGCTTCTTGCCTCTTGCCGCCTGCTACCTCTCATCATATCAGCCTCCGCTAGTGCTTCTGCCTTCCTCATCCTCTTCATCTGCCGCATCTGCTCCATCCGCCCCATCCATCTCAGCTTTCTAGCATTCATCACCTCAAGCCGCGCTCTTGCACCGCCTCTGCTTACCGTGAGCAACAGCAGACTGCCTTCCGCCATCACGATATCGGACACCACCAGTCTTCCTACCCGTCAGTCTCGGGCCAACTGGGGAACAAGCCGTCACTCTGCTGACATCCACGGACCAGTATCACTGCCCATCTCACGACTTGCCCCGCTGCAGCTGACTTTCTCTTGCTGTCAGGATATTGGACACCACCAATCTTTCTGCCCGTCTGTCTTGGGCGAACTGGGGAATAAGACGTCATCTCCCGAAAACAAAGGAACAGGTTGCCTTATGCCCAATGTCGCTTCCTTCAACTCTCAGACATCCGCCTACTACTGCCGCTCCTCCATCACTCTCGATTTGCCATCGGCATCGTCCTCAACTTCATCGCCATCGATTTCTGCACATTCTCTTCATCTTCCGCTCTCATTCATCATTTCCTTCAGTCAATCCTTGCATCAGTCTTGTCTCTTTTTCTTTTGCCTCATCAAGCCGTCCCCGCATCAACTTCATCCTCATCATCATCAGCATACTTCCACAGCGCTGATACCCCCAATTTTGCCGCGCATAATGTTACTTTCGTGCTCTCTGACTCCGCGTTTGATCTGTTCCGCGACCCTTTGGTTCCGCGGTTCTGGGCAGGACCGGCTTCTTGCTCCTCCGCTTCTCCTCCTGGTCTTCCACGGATGCTTCACACCTCTGGGATCCCACCCGTGGGTAGTGCTCCGCGACTCGCTCCTCACCAGCATGAGAGTCCGCCACCTCGTGGCCTCTGACTCCTATGCCCGCGGAACCCCGTTCCGCGGTCGTGCGTAAGGCCGCAGAGTCGCCCATAGCACCCTTCACCCAACTTAGGCTCCCTGCTGATGACAGCACTCAGTGGAATATTTTGTTGTTCTCAGGAGTAGGATGGGTTGAGCAGTATGCTCCGCGCAGACCCGGAAGATAAGTATTCATCCTCCATGGAACAATTCCGCGGAGAGCTATATCACAACCCTCTCAACAGCTGCGGATCTCAGATTTTGAAACGTGAGTCTGAACCAAACTGATGCTTGCGCGGGTCAATTAGACACAAGGAGGCAATCTGGTGCTCAAGTCAGGACTTTGGGGCTCATGAGCGGAAATCAGGCTTGCATTGACTCAAGTGGCACGGGATCAAACAAAGGGTAAACGTCTTTGGTCATTAGTCAGCTTCACCCCCTTCGTCCCTCCGCTAGACTGCTACTTTATATCTACCGAGCCTAGTTCTTTAAGACACCTTCCATCACTCTTTCCCTCATCTTGGACTCCACGCGGCGCGTTACACGCACCGCGGGTCTCGTCCTTGACCACACACACACCTGGCTACTATATTCCCTGCTCTACTACTACTCCTTCCTCTAGTCCGCGGCTTGAATACTCGCGGTCTTGTGTTCTTCCTTGAATCTTCGTCTTCACGCGGTGCGTCCTCCCGGTCCTCCTCCTTGATCACCGCTGCTCCTCCTTGAGCCCTCATTGGTCGGGCTTCTGCCTGACCTCTGGTCCTGCCGTCGTGTGTTTCTACACGTCCGCTGCTTCAGCTTCTCCGCGGCTCGACCCATGTTCCCTTTTCGCCGCGAATTCTCACTCTGCTCTTCCTCCCTCTCCTGTTTTTCCGCGGCCATTTTGTCTCCTGGCGGCAACTTTTTCCCGCCTCTTTTCCTTCATTGCTGCCAGATCCCGCGCCACCCCGCGCTCTACCGCATTTTCATCGCGGGAGCCAGCACGCCTTGTGCGTTCTCCAACACTCCGTGATTCCCCAGTTACCCTCCTCCGCGGATCTCTGGCCGCGGAAGCCTCGTTCCGCGGATCTGTGGATAGCGGTGTTTTCCTCTCCGCGGATCCATATTTTCTTCAGCGGAGATGCGGTGGATCCCCGCCTGACACTGATGCCCCCAACCCCCCTTTTCCAAGACTCTGTCTCAGAGTCTCCTTATTGCAACAGGCAAGTGAACTTTACTTGGGGAGCTGGCCGCTGCCGCTGTTGGCAAGGGCGGCAGTAGGTCTCCACCTCTCCACCTTCACGCTGATACCGCGCGGAGCATTTCTGATGCACATACAGCTGGCAGCCCTCACACCTGGCCCCGGCGGTGATATCTTCCGCGCCCAGTCTCTTTTTGCAGGTGGAGCAGTGGGGGATACGTTTGTATGTCCTACAGCTGGTACAGCGGTACACCGTCAGCCCCTCCTCATTCCTGCCCACCTCTGTAGCGCACTGTGCGTGGGCCCACCCTCCGCAATGCTCACAGTGGCATGTTGTCCCTGTAACAACCCCCATACATCCGTCTCCGCAGCATTGCATTCCAGAGTTCTCCGCACCCCAGTTTGCTTTTCTGGGCTGTGCCAAGCATTGGTGGCATGTCCATACTCCTTCCTTGCCCCTCTTGCCGCACCGCAGATGGCACATTTTCAAGCACATGCCACATCCTTTGCCGAATTCCGCCATCCCTTCGTGGCAGGCTGCGCAAGCAGGTTCTCGGGTCTCTGCGATGAAGCTGAGGTAGCAGTCTGCCTCGAGGAGCTCATTGCCCACACATTGGTGGCATTGGCCCTTCCAGGCGGAGCTGCCGGCCACCAGGCATTTGCGGTGCGCAAACCTTGTGCAGACAACACATTTTTCCCCATCCTGCACGGTTTTTAGGCATGTGGGGCATGCCGCGGATTGGTGCCCTTCCATTCCCAGTTCCTCCTCTTCCTCTGATTCTTCCTCTTCCTCTCCCTCATTCATTCGCGATGCCCTGCGAACGCCTTGTTGCCTCTCTACCTCCTCCCTGCATCTTCTGCACACCGCAACCCCGCTGCGCCCTCCGCGCCCATCACAAGGTGAGGCCAAGCAACCGGTGCAGATCTTGCGCAGGCATCCGCCACAGTCCTGCACCTCCACTCCCCACCACTGGCCGCATTGAGCGCATTTCTTTTCTTCCAATTCCTTCCTCCTTTTCTCTTCCGCCGCGACCCGTCCCTCCGCCTGCCACTGCCTCATTGTGGCCCCGGAAACGGAGCGCGGACCTCTCTTTTGCTCTGGAGGCCCTTCTTCCTTCTCTTCCTCCTCTTCCTCTTCCTCTGGGTCCCATCTCCCGCGGGATGGCGCTCCCCCAGCGCCGGGTCCTGCTCCCTCTTCCTCATCCCTTTTCTTCGCGGCCTCCTGTTCAGCAGCCTCCTTCAGGCATTGCAGGCAGGTTCGATTTTGCCCGATGCAGGTCTTGGAGGCTCCGCCGGCGTACTGATGCGCTGGATTCCCGCATACCCGGCACACCACCTTTAGGAGTGGTTCATTAGGGAGGTTCTCTCCGCACCACACACACGGGCCCGTGTAGTCAGCCAGGGCCTTAGGGCTCATGGGCATCCTCGTCTGCGGTAGTACTTTCTGGGGTAGCTGCGGGGATGCTCCCGTTGGGGTCCGCGCGGGCTGAGATTCAGGTCTGCCTTCAGATTCCTCTTTTCCCTGGTCCCGCGACTTTCGCTGCTCTTGCCGTCTCTTCTCCTGCTGCTCCTGCTGTTGCTCCCGCCTCCGCGGCTTGTGTTGTTGTTCCTTCTGTACCTCCTCCGCGGCAAGTTCGCGAACATCGGATTCCTCCTCCTCAACCTCCTCCAGTTCCTGGCTCCATTCCTGCTCTTGTTGTGACACCTGCCCTTCGTAGATGTCTAGCACCTCTTCCGCTCTCCATCCCCTCGAGCCCTTCCGCTGTCCCAGAGGCGGGAGGCGAGCTCCTGCCCCGGGGATGTGCGTCTGCCATGCAGGTGGCAGAAGCACAAATTCCGTGGCCGGGTAGCTGCGGTCGCTGAACCCTTCCGGTCCCTCCAGCCACACTTGCCCCGCCTCCACGCTAGCCACGCAGTACACCTCCCGCGGCTCTCCTGCCTCCCTCCCGGTGCTGGGGAAAGGGCGGAGATACACCAAGTGACCTTCCTTGATGGGCCCATGGTTCAGCCGTCGGTTTGCCGCGTCACATCCGCGCCAGGCAGCGACTGAACCTCTCAACGGCGCCTCCGCCCGCATGGCCTTTGTCCGCTCGCAACGCTTGCGGAACCATTCCGCGACCGCCTTGTCCTTCTCATCCTCCGAGAGTTTCTCTTGCTCCTCCGGAGCAAGCGGTAGCCTCAGCGGCTTCTGGGGCATGCCCATTGCCGCACGCGGTGGTTGTCCAAAGAGTAGCATGTGGGGTGAGAAGGAGGTTGCTCGGCTGGGTGTCGTGTTGATGAAGTGAGCCGTTTTCCTCAGCTTCTCAGTCCAGCTGCTGCCCTCCGCGGTCGCCACTGCCCTCTCCAGTATGTCATGTACCCGCTCCACTTGCCCCTGTGACTCTGGCCGGTACCGCCCGGAGTGCACATGGCGGACCCCCCACTCCTCCAGCTCCTCTCTGAAGGCCCCCATGAACTCCGTGCCGTTGTCGCTGTGCACCACGCTGCAGCCGCCAAAGCGGTAGAAGATTTCTTCGCGGATGAACCTTGCCGCGGTGGCTGAGCTTTTGTTAGGCACAGCGCGGACCCAGAGGTACTTCGTGAAGTGGTCCACCGCTGCAATCCAGTATCGGTTCCCCTGGTTGCGGTGGGCGCGGGGGCCGTGGAAGTCGACGATAATCTTTTCCAGCGGTTCGCCGATAGGGGAGGGTTGGAACAGCGGCTGGTCCCGCGGTGTGGTTTTCCGCGCTCGTTCGCAGGGGGCGCAGTGCTGTACCACGTCTTTGATGATGGCCACCAGGTTCGGTACGTGGATGATGGGCGTCAGGCGATCCTTCAGTGCCTGCACACCAGTGTGGTGGTGACGGTGGTAAGCCTCCACAACTGCCTTCTGCAACGTTGGTGGGGGCACCCACAAGACCCGTGGAGTTATCCTCCAGAGACGACCGTCCTCCCACGCATACTGCTCACAAGGACGAGCTAGGTCGTCCTTTTTCCTGCGGTCGAATTCCACGCCCAGCCGTACTTCCAAGTCCGCGTACACCTTCTGCGCCTCCGCCTTCTGCTGTTCCTTGCTGCTGGCGCGGAGAAGGATGTGGGCGGTCTGCCAGATCCGCCAGTCTTGTGTTTCCATGGGCCCCTTCCTCCCCGCTTTCTCTGTTACTGTTTCCCCGGCTTCCGCTTTGTCTCTGGCACCCTTGCCGGCAATCCGCACGCTCGCCTCCCATCCTGCTCCGCTTTCATCACCTCGAACTTTTTGCGGTTCTCTTCATCATAGACCAGTGGCTCTCTGTCCCAAGGGTCAGGTGCAGGGAAGAGCCGAAGGATTCCAACCGCTCGAAGCTCTCCTTCATCCCACTGCTCTTGTAGCCTGCTCTCAGCGGGGCCGCTCGGGCGTCTGCCATGTCCACCAGCGCGGTGCAGCTCAATTACCTCCTCCTTCCTGTGTGGCGCAGTTCCTGGAGCCCGCAATAATCCCTGGCTGCGAGTGAGGGGTTGTTCCTCTTCCGAGTCTCCCGGTGACTCACTGATTTCGGAAACCACCATCACCGCCTCTTTCTCCGCGCGTCCCCTCCTTTCCGGTCCCTTGCGTGCAGCTGTTGTTGCGGCCTCTCCCAAGACAGGTCGCAGTGGAGCCGGCACCATCTCCGCTGGCATGTGGACTTTGCGGAATACTGCCATCAGAAGTTCTGCTGCCTGCGCCGCCTCCCGCTGGGCCTGTGCCAACTGTTCCGGAGTCACGCCGGGGCTGGGGCCTTCGTGTGCCCGAGGTTGTTTCTCTTTCCGTGGCTCCGCGACCGCTTCCTCTTTGGCCTTCCTTTTTCCTTTTGGAGCAGGAGTTGTTTCCTCCGAGAAAGTCTGCGCGGGCTCCTCACTTCGGCTGGTATCTACCGGCGCTGTTGTTCTGGTCTGGCTCAGCGTCGCTGCTGCTTTCCGCACCACTGCCGCCGCTCGGGCTTGAAGTTGTGCCTTCCGCCGTAGGGAGCCCGCGGATGGCTCCGGGCGGTAGCGCTTGACGCCAGCCTTGTATCTCCTTCCCATCTTCTCTTCTTCTTCTGCTCCTGCCTACCTCGTCGCGGCCCTATCTACTACTGCTTCCCTTGCTACCTCCGTCGCTGTGCTACCTGCCCCTACTCTGGCTGCCTCCGCGGTTGCCCATGTTTCTGCTGTTACCTGTGCGTCTGTGGCTGCTGCTCCTACTACCTTGTCTGTCGCTGTTGCCGTTGCTTCCGCTGCCGCTTCTGCTGCTGCCTCTACCTTTGCTTTTGCCGCTTCTGCTGCTGCTGCTGCTTCTGCCTCCGCTTTTGCCACTTCTGCTGCTGTTGCTGTTGTCTCTGCCATCGCCGCTGCCGCCGCTGCTTCTGCTTCCCCCATGATTTCCCTGATGAGTTTTTCTGCCGCCTCCTTGTCTGTCTTAGCCGCTGCTTCCCGTTCCTTAACCAATTGGGCCTCTTTTTTTGCGCTCGTTGCGGCCACCCGTTCTGCCTCAGCTGCCTCTTCCTGCCATTCTTTCCGTAGGCGCTCTTGCATTTGCTGCAACTGAGGGGAGGGCTGGGTGTATTCGCGAGCCTCCTCCACCTCCGCATCCCTCCTGCTTTTGTCCTCTCGGCATACTTCCGCTGCCTCCTTGGCCCAGTGTCGCACCTCCTCTTGCTTGAGATTCAGTCCCTTCCCTTGAACCACGGTCCAGTGTGCCTCCGCAACCGCTGCTGCTACCCTGGTGCGTATCACATTTTGGAGCGTCAGTGTCCAGCATTTCTCCATGGCTTCCATCCAGCATCCCTCAGGTACCTGGGTGTCAGACAGCAACGATCTTTCTTCCTGCGGGTACTGAACGCTCCATCTGGCATAGACGAGGTTGAGCAAATATCCCCACCTCCATTCGTCTGCCGCGGACCTCCGCCGCGGTGCCTCTGCCGATCCGGGTGTCTGGTCATTCACATGGTATAGGATGAGAGCTCTGGCCCTCTCCTGGAGCAGGTGCACGTACCGTCTCTCTGGACTGCTCCGCTGGTCCTTCCGCACCCTGTTCCACCACACTCGAGCGGCTTCCAGTGATGGGTCCGCCCGCTCGATGTCCAGTAGTTCCGCGACGCCACTCATGTCACTGGCCACCCCTGGTTTGATGTTCAGGCTATCCCGCAGCGCCAAAACAAGGCGCTCTGCGCCTGCTGTCTCCAGCAGGAGCACCTGCCTCTTGTGCACTCCGAGGGCCAGCACCCCCGTGGCTGCTCCCTTTAGTACTACCTGCCACATCCTGCCGAACAATGAATCATCGAATTCCGCGCGGATCACTTCCGGAATCTCTGTCAGGAGCTGGAGCATGACGCTGCTTACTACCTCCAGCAGCAGGGCTTCCTTGGGCTGCTCTCCGCTGTCTCCCGAGCTTTCCTCGAGGTACGTTCTCGCTCCCTCCATCACCGTTCCTGTGCCCAGAAGCGGACGTGCGGGTTGCCGAGTTGGACTACCGCGCTATGTCGGCGGCGAGTGAGAGAGCGCCGTCGTGGCCGGGGAGGGGACTGGGGTAACCAGGGTTCGAGCTTTATCTCGCGGACTTGGTGTTGGGGTGGCGGTTGTTCTTGCCGCTGCCTGTGTTGCTCCTACCGCTGGCTCCATGCGCCGGAAGGTCCGCGTCGGTGTGCTTGTAGTCGGACCTTGTTGCGACGGGCCTGGTGATTTAGCCACCGGTGGCGTGACCTGTGTTGTTGTTTGTACCACGGGACTGGACCGCGGTGGGATTGCCGCTGCTGGTCTTGTGGTTGGTGTCAGGGTCGTCCCTGCGGCCGGGCTGGGCCGCGGTGAGGCCGCAGCCGCTGCTGGTGTGGCCATCACCGGTGTCGGCAGAGTTCTCGTCGTCGAGCCAGGTTGGGACATGCCTGTTGCGGCCGTGGGTGGTGTTGGTGTCCTTGCAGGCGCAGTCCTTGTCGTGGGGCCCTGCCGCGGTAGGGCCGCTGTTCCCGTTGGTGGTGTTGGTGTTCGTGCCGGGCGGTGCCCCGCGCCCGTGTTAAGAGCAAGGCGGCGTAGCTGCCGCCGGGAGGACTCACCCCCCTGCGACGAAGGCGCGGACCCCGTGCCTTGATTGCGTGCCATGTCGGATGTTCCGCGGGCGAGAGCCCAGCTACGCGTTATCCGCTGGGTGTGTTGAGCGCCGGTGAGGGCTGAGTCAAAAGTGGAGAGGACCGTTCTCGGAGATGGCCGATGTGAGGTAAAGAGCGGGGTGAATGATCGAATGCCGGAACTGGAAATGAGACTGAGGATGCCTGCACCGATTAATATATCTGCTTGGTGCGGCGCGAGCCAGTCCGCCGCGAGCAGGATGTCGTATGTGCGGACATCGCAAACCTGGACAGTTCGTGCCGCATGCACGTTCGCCACCTGCATGGGGAGGCCCGCGATCTGTCCGAGCGGCGCGACGATGTCCCCGGTAGAGATGGAGAAGCGGAGTCGAGTGGGTTGGATGAGGTGCTGCATGTGGAGCGAGCGGACCATCCGGAGCGCAACCGTGGTATGGGTGGCGCCGGTGTCCACGATGGCCACGAACTTGCGTCCACATATCCACACGTAACACCATGCCACGTGGACATCGGAGGGTGCGGGCGGTCCGGGGGTGAGGGCCGCGGGTGCCCAGGTGCATGATGCACGTGCAGCGGCACCGCGTACACTAGAGTGGGGGAGAATGATGCTGCGGGATAACAGGCAAATGCCGGTCAGGCTGTCTCGCGTGCATGAGAGGCGGATGCCAAGAGGGGAAAGGGAGGTATTGTGAGTGTTGAAGAGGGCGCGGAGACTTTCTGCAGACTCAGGGGAGTGGAGGAGGAAGTCTACCAGAGTGAGGGGATGGCGGTTCTCAAGAAGTGTTGTGGCGGGAGCAGGAGAGTGGGATTCGCTCAGTGCGGAAGTCTGTGGTGGAGCAGCGGTCGTCCACGAGGCCTGCGGGTGTGCATGTCCTGGGGGAAGATGGGGGGCAATTTCCTCCAACGTCCAACCGCGGATGGTAGGGTTGTACCTGCGAGCAAGCTGTAGGCCAGACACGGAGATGGCTGGTAGTGTCTCCGTGACGGTCCACTCCGCGGCGGGATCAAGCTCATTCAAGAGTTGCAAGGCGACCTCCTGTTCCTCCTCGTCAATTCTCTGGCCACTCCCTCCCATTCTGCCTCAATGGGTGGAGGTAGAGTTCCGACATCCGGAACAGGTCCTGCCTCCTTTGGAGGTGCCTCCGCTATGTTTGGCGGTGCCTGGTCTGGGTCTGGCCAGCCAGTGCGCGGAAGCCAGTCCACGCTCACCGCACCATGACACTGATACCCCCAATTTTGCCGCGCATAATATTACTTCCGCGCTCTCTGACTCCGCGTTTGATCTGTTCCGCGACCCTTTGGTTCCGCGGTTCTGGGCAGGACCGGCTTCTTGCTCCTCCGCTTCTCCTCCTGGTCTTCCGCGGATGCTTCACACCTCTGGGATCCCGCCCGTGGGTAGTGCTCCGCAACTCGCTCCTCACCGGCACGAGAGTCCGCCACCTCGTGGCCTCTGACGCCTATGCCCGCGGAACCCCGTTCCGCGGTCGTGCGTAAGGCCGCGGAGTCGCCCACAGCACCCTTCACCCAACTTAGGCTCCCTGCTGATGACAGCACTCAGTGGAATCTTTTGTTGTTCTCAGGAGTAGGATGGGTTGAGCAGTATGCTCCGCGCAGACCCGGAAGATAAGTATTCATCCTCCGCGGAACAATTCCGCGGAGAGCTATATCACAACCCTCTCAACAGCTGCGGATCTCAGATTGTGAAACGTGAGTCTGAACCAAACTGATGCTTGCGCGGGTCAATTAGACACAAGGAGGCAATCTGGTGCTCAAGTCAGGACTTTGGGGCTCATGAGCGGAAATCAGGCTTGCATTGACTCAAGTGGCACGGGATCAGACAAAGGGTAAACGTCTTTGGTCATTAGTCAGCTTCACCCCCTTCGTCCCTCCGCTAGACTGCTACTTTATATCTACCGAGCCTAGTTCTTTAAGACACCTTCCATCACTCTTTCCCTCATCTTGGACTCCACGCGGCGCGTTACACGCACCGCGGGTCTCGTCCTTGACCACACACACACCTGGCTACTACATTCCCTGCTCTACTACTACTCCTTCCTCTAGTCCGCGGCTTGAATACTCGCGGTCTTGTGTTCTTCCTTGAATCTTCGTCTTCACGCGGTGTGTCCTCCCGGTCCTCCTCCTTGATCACCGCTGCTCCTCCTTGAGCCCTCATTGGTCGGGCTTCTGCCTGACCTCTGGTCCTGCCGTCGTGCGTTTCTGCACGTCCGCCGCTTCAGCTTCTCCGCGGCTCGACCCATGTTCCCTTTTCGCCGCGGATTCTCACTCTGCTCTTCCTCCCTCTCCTGTTTTTCCGCGGCCATTTTGTCTCCTGGCGGCAACTTTTTTCCGCCTCTTTTCCTTCAATGCTGCCAGATCCCGCGCCACCCCGCGCTCTACCGCATTTTCATCGCGGGAGCCAGCACGCCTTGCGTGTTCTCAAACACTCCGCGATTCCCCAGTTACCCTCCTCCGCGGATCTCTGGCCGCGGAAGCCTCGTTCCGCGGATCTGTGGATAGCGGTGTTTTCCTCTCCGCGGATCCATCTTTTCTTCAGCGGAGATGCGGTGGATCCCCGCCTGACAAGCGCACGTAGTCCCGTCCCTGTGCCCACTCGATCATCAATTGTTTCTCCGCCATCATTTGATTTTTGGCATGCGCTCGGCACAAGGATCCGCCCGGTCGCATCGCCAATTCTGCGACGACCTGCGCCTACGCCGAACCTTCCGTAGTGCACGTGGTTTCACCCCTGCGCCCACTTCCTTGTCATCAGTTTCTGCATTATCACTCAGCAAATCATCAGCATCTGCTGCCAGCACAAGGATCTGCACGAGTTAGCTGCCCGCTTCGCAGCAGCCTGCACCCACACCAGCAACAATTTCTCGTGCCGTGTTGGCAAACGCCTTCCCCTTGCTGCATTCTATTCCCCTATTTTACAGCGCACGTGGTTTCGCCCCCGCACCCACTCCGCCATCCGTTGCTCTTCCGCCAATCATCTGCTTTCATCACTTACTTGGCACAAGGATCCGCCCGGTCGCATTGCCTGTTTTGTGATGACCTGCGTCCACGCAAAAACTTCCGTTACGCACGAGGCATCTTCCCCACGCCCATCTTGTCATCAGCCATCTCTCCGCAAAAGCATCTACTGCCATCATCTACACTCAAGCTTCTGCATCTAGGCAACTCGCCCCACCAGCACCTGCATTCATAGTCGAAGCCAGGCTACAAGAGACAGTATCAAGACACCACTGGAACCGGAAGCCACCCGTCTCCTTGCTTACTCAAGCTAACAGGTGGCACGAACCGATGTATCTGTGGACCAGACTATCTAAGTCTTTGTGCTTCTCTACACTTCCCCTGGACTCACAGAGCTCGCGGTGATAGAGCACTCTTTGAGGGTGGTGTTGTGGTAGCACCCTCCACATCTGCATTCCTAGCATCCAACATCCCCAGCATCCTCATCATCACCCTCCGAAGAGATCATACCAAGGAGAATGAGCTCTCAAAGGTATCCCCTTGGAACAGTATCCACATCAAGGCTACCTCGTCAGATGGCCTTGATAAATCAACAGTTCCTCTCGGTACTCCCTACACTAGAGCAGACCATGAGCAACAATACAGCCACTGCCCTTCTTTGTGTTCAACCATCAATGAAGCCAATCTACTTGATTGACTGCTCAACGTCGAAAAAGGCACTAACTGACATTATTACTCATCTTCCAGAGTGTCTACGGACTTCCCCCCACATGTGCAGGTTAAGAGATGGGTCAATGAACTGCCATCAATGGAGAGTTGAACTACTACTCAATCTGGGGAGGATCCAATTCCCTAAGTTCAATCTCTGACAGGTTCTCCTTGGTCTCCTTGACTCCATAACCCTTCTTGGTACGGATTGGGAAGAAGTACTCCTAAAAGAGGCGCCCATTCTCACCACGCATCACTCTCTTCACCCACTCATCCGGGAACCACACGAAGGATTCTCAGAGACCTGGCGATCCCTGTATCTAACCGGTGCATGTCCTCCAGTGTTGACTTCAGGAGGGCTGTCAAAACATTGAAGTGAATACTGACCAATCCTTCAGATAATCCGAGCTCTGAATAAGGTTCAGGTCGCGCACCAGTACGAACCACCTCGACAAACGGATTGTCGGTCGCGATCAAGGATCCTACGACAAGCCCCCCTAATAACTGCGAACACATCGCAACCGTGTCTGGCTAACGAAAATGAAGCCGTTGATCTACTTTTTTCCTATTCTGTGATACGTTACTAAGAATGTTCCTTCCCTTGAAGTTAACCAGAACAATTTTGCTCATCCTGTTCCCCCTTGGTTCCGCGGCTTTGCCGCCGTGTCCTCACTCTACTCGCTCCTTGCCCATCCTGCCTTCGCCAACCACTCACAGCTTGCAACTCTTTGCTTTGTCACTCTTGCTCCTTCGCTTAGTACTGGTCGACCCATCACCTGTTTCGCTCTCGCCCTCTCTCAGTGACTTCTGTCTACCTCGTACCTCTAGTGTCTTGCCTCCTCACAAGTTCCGCGACTACCTACTCGGAACCTCTTGTGCCTTTCTGCTTCAGTCATCGTGCTGGGACAGTTGTGCATATTCTGTTGCTTTTGCCCGCTTCTGCTATTGCCGTCCTCACTCCTGCATTCTTTTGACACCCCTGGCTTGCTCCATCTTTCCTTAGCTTGCTCCACCTTTCTATGGCTTGCTCCACCGCTCTCTGGCTTGCTCCATCTTTCTCTGTCTTGCTCCACCTTTCTCTGGCTTCCTCCACCTTTCTTTGGCTTGCTCCACTGTTCTCTGACTTGCTCCACTTTTCTCCGGCTCCCTCCAGCGTTACATGGCTTACAGCACCTTTCTCGGGCTTGCTCCACCTTTTCCTGGCTTGATCCACCTTTCTATGGCCTGCTCCACCTTTCTCTGGCTTGCTCCACCTTTCCCTGGCTTGCTCCACCTTTCTCTGGCTTGCTCCACCTTTCCCTGGCTTGCTCCACCTTTCTCTGGCTTGCTCCACCTTTCT
>SZWC01000491.1:311923-322859 GCA_023375785.1 Penium margaritaceum
GTACCAAAGTCTTGGCGCTTGTTTTAGCCCATAGAGTGCCTTCACCAATCTGCACACCTTGCCCTCAGGAGCATCAACCCCCTCCGGAACCTCCATCAATACCTCCTTGTCAAGTTTGCCGTAAAGGAAGGCTGTCTTGACATCCATCTGGTGGACCTCCATGTTCTCGGCAGCAGCAATGGCGAGCATTGACCGGATGGAGGCAAACGTCACAACTGGAGCAAAGGTCTCATCGTACTCTGCGCCAGGCCGTTGGGAGAACCCCTTTGCTACCACCCGTGCCTTGTACTTGTCTATCTTGCCATCCTGTTTCCTTTTTACTTTCAGCACCCACTTGGACCCCACAACGTGAGCCCCGGCAGGTCTGTCCACCAGCACCCATGTCCCATTCTCTTCAATGGAGCTGAGTTCACTGCGAATTGCTTCGTCCCACTCTGCTTTATCAGGCCGAGTGAGTGCCTCTGCGACAGACGTTGGCTCCTCTTGAACCAAGAATGAATAGTTGAATCCTATCCATTCACCCCTATCTGCGTCGTAATGCTGCCGAGGTACTTTGAGGCGTGAACTGCTCCTTGAACCTGCTGGCTGGTGCTGTTGATGCGGAGGTTGGAGGTCTGGTTCGTCGTTGATGATGGGAGGGGCATCCTCCTCATGTTCCGGAGGATCGGATACGTCGGAATCAGAGTCTGACTCCTGCGAGTCATCTTCATGAGCTCCTCTCCCTGTTGCAGCACCTATCCCATGCCATTGTGCTGGTGCTTCGTCTCCCTCTTCAAGGAGAGTGAGCCACTCTCCCTGTTTTGGAGCGTTCTCGAGTTCGAGATGCTCTCCCTTACTCAGAGAGCTTTCGTGGAAATCCACGTCTTTGCTGCGGATGACCTTCTTGGCTCCTTGGTCCCACAGTCGATAAGCTTTGTGGGCGGTGTCATAGCCGATGAAAATGCACTTTCGTGCTCTTGCATCGAGCTTTCCAGGGCCCTCACCGGCCTGGACCTTGGCAAACCCGGTGCAACCAAACACCTTGAGATGGGAGGCGTCCGGCTTCTTGCCTGACCATGCTTCTTGAGGCGTCTTCAGCTGCTGACTCCACCTTTCCATGGCTTGCTCCACCGTTCTCTGGCTTGCTCCACCTTTCCCATGTTTGCTCCACCTTTCTCCGGCTTGCTCCACAGGTCTCCGGCTTGCTCCACCTTCCTCTTGCTTGCTCCACGTTCTCTAGCTTGCTCCATCGCTCTTTGGCTTGCTCCACCTTTTCCTGGTTTGCTCCACCTTTCTCTCACTTGCTCCAACGTTCTCTGACTTGCTCCACCTTTCTCTGGATTGCTCCACATTTCTCTGGCATCCTCCACCTTTTTTTGGCTTCCTCCACCGATCGCTGGCTTGCTCCACCTTTCTCTGACTTTTCTCAACTTTTCTCTGGCTTGCTCCACCTTTCTCTGGCTTGCTCCACCTTTCTCTCGCTTTTTCTATTCTTCTTTGGCTGGCTCCACCGTTCTTTGGCTTGCTCCACCATTCTCTGGCTTGCTCCACTGTTGTCTGGCTTGCTCCACCTTTCTCTGCCTTGCTCCACCTGGTTCTCACTTGCTCAACCGTTCTCTGGCTTGCTCCACCTCTCTCAGGCTTGCTCCACCTTTCTCTGCCTTGCTCCACCTGGTTCTCACTTGCTCAACCGTTCTCTGGCTTGCTCCACCTCTCTCAGGCTTGCTCCGCCTTTCCATGGCTTGCTCCACGTTTCTCTGGCTTGCTCCACCTTTCCCTGGCTTGCTCGACCTTTCTCTGGCTTGCTCGACCTTTGTCTGCCTTACTCCACCTTTCCCTGGCTTGCTCCACCGCTGTCTGGCTTACTCCACTGTTCTCTGTTCTGCTCCACCTTTCTCTGGCTTGCTCCACTATTCTTCGGCTTGCTCCACCGTTTCTTGCTTGCTCCGCTGTTTTTTGACTTGCTCCACCTTTCCCTGGATTGCTCGACCTTTGTATGGCTTGCTACACCGTTCTCTGGTTTGCTCCACCTTTCTCTGGCTTGCTCCACCTTTCTCTGGCTTGCTTCACCTTTCTCTGGCTTTCTCCACCTTTCCCTAGCTTGCTCCACCTTTCTCTGGATTGCTTCACCATTCTCTGGCTTGCTCCACCTTTCTCTGGCTTGCTCCACCTTTCTCCAGCTTTCTCCTCCTTTCTCTGGCTTTCTACACTGAGGTATGGTAAATCGTGCCCATTTTATACACTGCACATTCACTGTATTAAGTAAGTAGGATCAGACAACTTCCACGAAGTTGTCTAAAGAGGCATTTGTCGCTTGTTCACATGGAAAGCTATGTACACTAGACCTATGCCTTAAAAACTAGATGTTATAATTTCATGGTGAAAAAACATTTATAACATTCTGGGTGGATCGTATAGTTGGCGTACATATGTCTTCAAGCATTCGGAACAGAGTTTTCTGTAAAGTGGATGATCAATTTCTGACATCTGGAACTGGAATGGAAACAAACCGCAAGTGGACCGTAATCTTGCAAGTACACGATTTGTTTTCTCCGCGACAAGCTATGGCACTCGTCCCCCCCCCCCCCATAACATCAATTGTATTGGCATTGTAGCTGGTGTTTGTACTGTACAGAAAATATTTCTGTACACTAGAGTTTTTACTACACCAGTGTCTTTAATAGCACGTCCATGAGATACATGGACTATACACAATATCCCAATACACTTTAGCTTTGGGGTGAGGGTCAGCAGGGGATCCAATTGTCCCCTCACCTCCCCCCCCCAAAAAGGGTAAAATGAATTGGCATAGTGTAGCTGGGAGGTGTATTCTTTTCATGTTATAGAAGAGTTAACCTTGCACTACTGTATCTCGGCTCGTCAACCACGGATCCACCCAGATCGACGATCCAGGATTGAGAATCGCTTTATAAACATCTGCGGATAGACAACAATTGATGTTTGACGATAGTCGATAGTCAACAGATCGGCGATGTTGAAAGTTCAAGACTTATAGAGTACAAAACGGACTCCACGTCTTCAAGATCCCCCCCCCCCCCAACCGACAAATGTATTGGGGAGGTGTAGCCGGTGTGTGTTTGGTACAGAAACGAGCTCTTGACACTAGTGTATCATATACACCATTCTTTTTTACACGTCCATGAGATACACGGATCATGTACACTCTCCCAATTCACTTTAGCTTTCTTGGGGGGGGTGGGGGGGGCATGGGATCACATTGTACTCCCCCCCCCCCCCAAAGTGTAGAATGCATTGGCAAAGTGTATCTGGGAGGTGTATTCTTTTTCATGTGATGGAACAGAAAACCAAGTACTAGTGTATCTCCGCTCGATGACTGCAGATGTACAATGATCGACGATCCAAAATCAGGGATCGTGACTGTCTATCGATGTCATGATCGACGATCATGGATTGACGATCGACGATCGGCGATCGACGATTGTCGACAGATATGCAACGTCAATAGGTGAGGAGAAAAGGCTTTGAAATGCACACCACGTAGTCGGGATCCCGCCCCCTCCGCTAAACCATCGAGTGTATTGGGGAGGTGTAGCTGGTGCGTGTATGGCACAGAAGCGTTGTTCTGGACACTAGTGTATCCTGTACACTAGTGTCTGTTTTACATTTCCATGAGATACCCTGACCACAGACATATTCCCAATACATTTTAGGTGTTGGGGGGAGGGGGGGGAGCATGGGATCCGGATGTCCCCTCCTCCTCTTCCCCCCTCCCCCCCCAAATGGCAGATTGTTTTGGCGAAGTGTAGCTGGTCGGTGTATCCTGTTAAAGTGTATAAAATTGAAGAGATACACTTATGTAATGAGAAATGATTTCCCACAGAAACATCCTGAACAACGATGATCCATGATCTATGATCGACGACGCGAGTTCACAATTTTGAAGCCTTGTCGAGTGGGTGATGAGCCGAGGCAAGCAAACAAATTAGAACCCGCAACCCTGGTTCTCATTTGGATATGGGTTTTATCGACAGTTATAGGTTTGTGATTCTTGTGAGTCGGGGGTATGAGATCCCCCCCTATGATACAAGGCAACCTGTTTGGAGCCGCTACCACAGGGTCAAGCAGGAGTCCAGGAAAGGAACAACAAAACACTCGATGACCCGGAATAATGTATCAGGAGGATTCTCTTCCTACAATTTCCGTGTCAATTGTTAGGCGTTGTGAATCTTTACTGCAGTAGCACTTTTAAGGTCTGAGGACAAAAGCACGTCTTTGTCAGCAAACTGTAAATGGGGTTGTAAAAACCTAAACCATGGGTTTAACAACTATGAAAGCATTTATTACATAACTTCTCAGAACTTTTGTGTATTCAAGCATACAAATACACTATAATGTGTATGAAGAGAAATGGAAGATTCATTTCTGCTATAGCTTCCATGAAGGTACCGTGAAAACTCCAAGGACATACATAACACATGTACACGCTGTTGAAAATTTGCCCCTCCGCATGCCCAAGTGCGGCGCCGGGAGGCGCTGACGAGCCGCCAGAAAATGGAAACTCCACTCCGGCGGATGTGGCGACTCGACATTTACTCGGATCCTAAAATGAAGGAATGCCCCTCAAAGTTGACGAGTCGCTGAATCCGGTGGAAGTTGTTTCGCCGGAATCGGACAAGTATCGAGGCAGATATGGCTTTCCAAAGTTGGGGTATGCCCAGCGACTCTGGGAGCCGGCTGCGACTCGAAATCCGGTCGATAATCGACCGGACCGAGTAACAAAAACACCATGTGGAGAAAATGCTCCAATAGGCCTGCCGAGGCGTCCAGTGGATGATCCGCCTCATCAGGTGGATCATCCACCGGATCCAGTAGTGCAGGTTGTTACTCAGGGACGGCCAAAATCCTGGCTCGGCGTCCGAAACTCAGTAGTACGTTTTGTTACTCGGGGACAATCAAAATTCTGACTGCAGGTCCGCGGACAGGTTTCGAACCTCGTCACACCCCATCACCATACACGACCCAAAAGTGGGTAGGGTACGTGGAAACAGTGCAGGGGACCCCCACACCATGTGCAATGGGACATGCGCCTTGGGAAAGGCGCTTCGCACGTGAATGAAGGCGCCACGGCGAGTGGCGGCGTCAGGCTTCTGTGGTGGGTGAGGCCTGCGCTTCGGCAAGCATAACTTGAGCTACGCTTGGCCGAATCGTGCGCGGTTTGGTGCGCTGGAAAGCTCATGACTAGCCCTATAAATTTTGTGATCATGTCTATGTTAAACATAGACATGTTAAACGCAAAACGACGTTATCCCCTTCGCAAACTGACTGTCTCTAAATCACTGCTCACATAGCGTGAGGCGACCAGAAAGCTCACGCTCAGTCTCAGATTCGCCCAAAACAGTAGACGTGAACCACTAGAGACGATCAGACAAACGTCGGGACCGCACCATGTGGATCTCATCCTGACAAAGGGTTATGGGCCCACAGGTCTGAATTCCTCCAACGTTCACATCTTCCGCAGCGCACGGGATCGTCATCTTCGACGTCGCCGTGAAGTTCTGAGAACTCATCGGAGTAGCAGCTGCGCACATGGTGCAGAAGGAGACGCAGCCCATTCAGAAGTATGCGGGAGGCCCGGGCTTCGGGCTATGGAGGTGGCAGTTTGAACTGCACCTCTCGCATAAGGGGCTGCTCGATGTCATGCTGGGAAAGGAGGTGCTCACAGAGGCGACTGGTACGGACGCGGAGAAGCAGGCCTTCAAAAAGAAGAACACGGAGGCGCTCATGCTCCTAGTGTCCGGGACAGCCGAGTCGCAGTGGGGCTACTTCCAAGGCTGCAAGCTGGCAGCCGAAGCTTTGCAAAAGCTCTGTGCCATCCATCAATCCAAGTCGCTCGTGAATAAAATCTTCGTGATGAAGCGGCACCTCACGGTGACAATCAAGGAGGGAGATGATGTCATCTCCGCCATGCAGTAGATCGAGTCGCTCGCCTCCCAATGCAATGACGTGGGGTGGAAGATCGACACGCAGTTGCAGGCGATGGCCCTCCTCATGGCCCTACTTGATAGTTGGGGCCCACTCATCACCGTTCTTGGAGGATGGTCGGAGGACAAGCTCACCTATGGCGCTGTCGCGGAGTACATCCGCAACGAGGTGCACCGACAGAGCTGCGAGGAGTCCTCGTCTTCCTCATCAGCCCTCGTCACCAAAACACGCAGTGGCGAAAGTGGGGGCTGAGGAAGTGGCGGAAAGGGCAGCGACAAGAAGGGCGCCAAGAAAGGTGCGTGCCGCAACTGCGGCAAGGAGGGCCATTGGGCCCGTGAGTACCCGGAGGAGGCAAAGACCGGCGACAAAAACGGCAAGGGCAGGTCGCTCCTCAATGGCAACAAGAACCACTTCCTCAAGAAGGCCAACAGGCAGTGCCTGGATTCCGGGGCCGAGGAGCACACCCAAGTCGAGAAGGTGGGGTTCGTCACCTACGAGAAGTCCTCCAAGTCAATGGTGGTCGCGAACGACAAAGTCGAGGCGGCGGCCGGCCAAGGCGACGTGGAGGTCGAAGTCGTGGTGGGCGGTAAGAAGGAGCTGTGCACAATTCGTAATATGTAGCACGTCCCCGGCCTGGCTGACATTTTGAGTGTCAGCCGCTTGACGGACAAGGGGTATGAGGTGCTCTTTGGCAGGAAAGGCGCAGTGGTGCGCATTGACGGCGACGGCGAAGTCGTGCTGGAGGCGAAGCGCGAGGGCGGTCTCTACATCGTGGAGACCAAGGTGGTCCCCGCGGCATCCGACCCAGCAGATTCGCAGGTTCGCGTCGTCAACATGGCCAAGGGAGGAAGCGCTGATCTGGAGCTCTAACACGGACGGTTGGGGCATTGAGCGCCCGTAACCGTTAAGGAGATGGCAAAGCGCGACATGGTGCGTGGCCTCGTCATCGACGGTGCAGACGCGGCAGCAGATGCAGCAGCGCACAAAAAGTGCGAGCCTTACATTTTGGGCAAGGCACGGCGCAAGCCATTCAACGAGAACGCGGCTCGCCCAAAGGACCTGCTGGAGGTCGTGCACAACGACGTGTGCGGACCGTTCAAAACGCCGTCAAACGGCGGCTTCAGATACTTCGTCACCTTCATTGACGACTGCAAAAGAAAGCTCTACGTGTACTTCATAAAGTGGAAGGGCGAGGTCCTGGACCGGCTGAAGGAGTACGTCGCAGCGGAGGAGAGGCAGACTGGCCGGAAGGTCAGAGCACTACGCAGCGACAATGGCGGAGAATACGTGGCCTGCAGCGGGTGGATGAAGGAGTAGGGCATCAAGTGGGAACCCACTATGCCGTACTCGCCACAATCCAACGGAGTGGCGGAGTGGGCGAACCAGACGCTGCTCAACATGGTGCGGACCATGCTTGTGGATGCGGGGTTGCCGCGGAGGTTTCTGGGTGGAGGCTGTGCGTACAGCGAGCTACACCATCAATCTCACCCCAACAGCGGTGCTGAAGGGTAAGGGCGGCTGGAAGATGCCGCAGGAGGTTTGGAGCGGGCGCAAGCCAAACGTGGCGCACCTGAAGGTGTTCGGGTGCAAGGCGCACGCAATGGTGCAGACGGCGCAATGACGCGACAGCAAGCTGGAACCGCGGGCGAAGCCGTGCTTGTTCCTCGGCTACGAGAGCGTGCAGAAGGCGTATCGGCTCTGGGACCCGCGCACTCAAGAGATCATCCGCAGTCGTGACGTCGAGTTCGACGAGCAGCAGAGCTTCAGCAGCAGCAGCAACGACATGAGCGTCGGGAACACTCCAAAACAGGGGGAGTGGTTCCAGCTCCTTGACTACGAGGAGGAGCCGGCGGACGCGGAGGTCGATGATGCGGCGTCGAAGCACGGCGGTGCAACAGGAGCAGCAGCCGACGCGGAGGACTCTGACGAAGATGCAGCTGGGCTGGAGATCCGGTGGAATGATCCGTCAAAGGAGGCACCGCGGGTGCCGAAGCGCGCACTCCCGGCGGAGTTCGCGTCGGGCGTCGGAGAAAAATCCTCCGGACGCGCCTCCCGTCCGGTTGATGGTTCACCGGAGCGGGAAGAATCCTCGGGAAGCCGTCCGGTCGATGATTCACCGGAGCGGGCTGAGTCGGAAGGATCGTAGCAGAGCGACGAGACGCCAAGACTACCGCGCCGCAGCGGGAGGCAGCGGAGAGTGGGGAAGCGTTTTGACGTAGGCACTGGTCGATGGATCGGCATGACGCGGTGCATGCTGGCTGCATCAACGGAGCCGACGACCGTGCAAGAGGCACTTGCGTGGCCCAAGGGAAAGCAGTAGGACACTGCCATCAAGTCGGAGTTGGCGTCCATTGCAGAAAACGACACAGCTGGTTGACAGGCCGAAAGACGCCAAGGTCATCGGCTCCAAGTGGGTCTTCAAGACCAAGTTCACAAAGGAAGGTGTGGTTGACAAGTACAAGGCGCGGCTCGTGGCGAAGGGGTACGCACAGCGTAAGGGCGAGCACTATGATGAGATGTTCGTCCCCGTCGCCAAGTTCACAAGCATCCGGGCGATCCTTGCGGTGGCAGCCGCAAAGGACATGGAGCTCCACCAAATGGACGTAAAGACGGCCTTCCTCAATGGCATCATCGACAAGGAAATCTACATGGAGGTGCCGGAGGGGGTGGAGGCGCCGGAGGGCAAGGTGTACAAGCTGCGAAAGTCCTTGTACGGGCCAAAACAATCGCCCCGATGCTGGTACCAACAGATGGACAGCTTCATGGCACAACTCGGCTTCAAGCGCTGTGAGGAGGATCACAGTGTGTACGTGCGGCGCAGCAAGAAGCTCCATCAGATTGTCGCACTCTACGTGGACGATCTGATCTTGTGCTCCTTAGACCTGCTGAGCCTACAGCAGCTAAAAGAGCAGCTGAGCAGCAGGTTCCAAATATCGGACATGGGGGAGCTAGAGTTCAACCTCGAGGTGAGCATTACGCGGAACCGGAGGGCGCGCACGCTTGAGCTGGGGCAGGCCAAATACGTGGCCGAGGTGCTAAAGCGGTACGGCATGGAGGACTACAAACCAGTGTGCAGTCCTGTCTCACGACCTGTGAACTAAGTGCGGCAATGGCGCCGCAAACAAAAGAAGAGGGAGAGGATATGACAAGGGTACCCTACCAATCTGCGGTGGGCAGCCTCATGTACGCCATGGTGGCGACTCGACCGGACCTGGCCTACGCGGTGGGCCAAGTGAGCAGGTACGTGGCCGACCCAGGGCCACTACACTGGCAGGCGTTCAAGCGCATCCTCCGCTACCTGCAGGCGACGCGGCACGCGCGCTTGAGGTTTGACGGCAAAGGGCGGGTGGACCCTTTGCGTCTGGTCTGCTACACGGACGCAGACTACGCTGGGGATGTGGACAAGCGGAAGTCCACATCCGGCTACGTGTTCTTCCTCGGTGGTGCAGCGGTCTCGTGGTGTAGCAGGAAGCAGGACTGCGTCGCCACCTCCACAGTGGAAGCAGAGTACATCGCGCTGGCTGATGCGGTCAAGGAGGCGGTGTGGCTCCGCAGGTTGCTGGGGGAGCTGGGCGTACCGCAGCTGGAGCCTACGGTGGTGCAAGAGGACAACACCGGCTCCATCTCGCTGACCAACAACCCGACGCAGCATAGGAGGAAGAAGCACATCAACGTGCGTTATCACTACGCACGGGGCATGGTCGAGAAGGGGCAGGTGGTGCTGCAGCACTGCAGCATGCACAACATGCTTATGGATTGCTTGACCAAAGCGCAACCCGCGGACCGGCACGCGATGAGCATGGCTGGACTTGGGATGACCAGCTATGACGGGCTGGAGGGCCCAGCGGAAGATGAGTGAGAGCAAGCAGGAGCAGCGGGCATGGAAGGTGCAAGGGGGAGAATGTTGAAAAATTGCCCCTCCGCATGCCCAAGTGCGGCGCCGGGAGGCGCTGACGAGCTGCCAGAAAATGGAAACTCCGCTCCGGCGGATCTGGCGACTTGACATTTGCTCGGATCCTAAAATGAAGGATTTCCCCTGAAAGTGGACAAGTCGCTGAATCCGGTGGATGTTGTTTCGCCGGAATCGAACAAGTATCGAGGGAGATATGGCTTTCCAAAGTTGGGGTATGCGCAGCGACTCTGGGAGCCGGCTGCGACTCGAAATCCGGTCGATAATCGACCGGACCGAGTAACAAATACACCATGTGGAGAAAATGCTCCGATAGGCCTTCCGAGGCGTCCGGTGGATGATCCGCCTGATCAGGTGGATCATCCACCGGATCCAGTAGTGCAGGTTGTTACTGAGGGACAGCCAAAATCCTGGCCCGGCGTCCGAAACTCAGTAGTACGTTTTGTTACTCGGGGACTTCGTCAAAAATCAGTCTGCAGGTCCGCGGACAGGTTTCGAACCTCGTCACACCCCATCACCAAACACGTCCCAAAAGTGGGTAGGTTGCGTGGAAACAGTGCACGGGACCCCCACACCATGTGCAATGGGACATGCGCCTTGGGAAAGGTGCTTCGCACGTGAATGAAGGTGCCACGGCGAGTGGCGGCGTCAGGCTTCTGTGGTGGGTGAGACCTGCGCTTTGGCAAGCATAACTTGAGCTACGCTTGGCCAAATTGAGCGCAGTTTGGTGTGCTGGAAAGCTCATGACCAGCCCTATAAATGTTGTGATCATGTCTATGTTAAAAAACTAACGCAAAACGACGTTATTCCCTTCGCAAACTGACTGTCTCTAAATTCCTGCTCACATAGCGTGAGGCGACCAGAAAGCTCACGCTCAGTCTCGGATTCGCCCAAAACAGTAGACATGAAGCACTAGAGACGATCAGACAAACGTCGGGACCGCACCACGCGGATCTCATCCTGACACACTCTATCAAGAGTGTATCTTTTGAGGGTGATCAACCATAAATGGCTCCACCACTCTCTCGATTGCTCCACCTTTATCTGTCTTGCTCCACCGTTCTCTGGCCTGCTCCACTTTTC
>SZWC01000491.1:323141-333566 GCA_023375785.1 Penium margaritaceum
TCCACCTTTCTCTCGCTTCCTCCACCTTTCTCTGACTTGCTCCACCTTTCCCTGGCTTGCTCCACCTTTCTCTCGCTTGCTCCACCTTTCTTTGGCTTGGTCCACCTTTCTCTGGCTTGCTCCACCTTTCTGTGGCCCGCTTCACCTTTCCCTCACTTGCTCCACCTTTCTCTGGCTTACTCCACCTTTCTCTGGCTTGCTCCACATTTCTGAGGATTGCTCCACCCTTGTCTGGCTTGCTGCACATTTCCTTGGCTTGCTCCACCATTCTTTGGCTTAATCCACCTTCTCTGGCTTGCTCCACCATTCTTTGGCTTGCTCCACCTTTCTCTGGCTTGCTCGAGCGTTCTCTGGCTTGCTTCACCTTTCTCAGGCTTTCTCCACCTTTCCCTGGATTGTTCCACCTTTCTCTGGCCTGCTCCACCTTTCTCTAGCTTGCTCCACCTTTCTCTGGCTTGATCCACCTTTCTCTGGCTTGCTCCACATTTCTCTGGCTTACTCCACCTTTCCCTAGCTTGCTTCACCTTTCTCTGGCTTGCTCCACCTTTCTCTGCTTTGCTCCACCTTTCTCTGGCTTTCTCCACCTTTCTCTGGCTTACTCCACCTTTCTCTGGATTTCTCCACCTTTCTCTGGCTTGCTCCACCTTTCTCTTGCTTGCTCCACCTTTCTCTGGCTTGCTCCACCTTTCTCTTGCTTGCTCCACTGTTCTCTGGCTTGCTCCACCGTTCTCTGGCCTGCTCCACTTGTCTCTGTCTTGCTTTACCTTTCCCTGGCTTGCTCCACCTTTCTCTGGCTTGCTCCACCTTTATCTGGCGTCTCCACCTTTCCCTGGCTTGCTCCATCCTTATTTGGATTCCTCCACCTTTCCGTGGCCTGCTCCGATGTTTTCTGGCTTGCTTCACCTTTCTCTGGCTTTCTCCACCGTTCCCTGGCTTGCTCAACCATTCTCTGGCTTGCTCAAACGTTCTCTTATTGTCTCTGTCTTGCTCCACATTTCCCTGCCTTACTCCACCTTTCACTGGCTTGCTCCACCTTTCTCTGGCTAGCTCCACCGTTCTCTGGCTTGCTCCACATTTCTGTAGCTCACTCTGCCGTTCTCTAGCTTGCTCCACCGTTCTCTGGCTTCATCCACCTTTCCTTGGTTCGCTCCAACTTTCTCTGGCTTTCTCCACCGTTCCTTTGAATTGCTCCACGTTTCTCTGGCTTGCTCCATCATTCTCTGGCTTGCTCCATCTTTCTCTTGCTTGCTCCGCCAATCTCTGGCTTTCTCCACCTTTCTCTGACTTGCTCAACATTTCTCAGGCTTGCTCCACCTTTCTCTGCCTTGCACCACCTTTCTCTGGATTTCTCTACGCTTCTTTGGCTTGATCCACCGTTCTCTGGCTTGCTCCACCTTTCTCTGGCTTGCTTAACATGTCTCTTGCTTGCTCCATCATTCTATGGCTTGCTCCACTTTCTCAGGCTTGCTCCAACCTTCCCTAGCTTGCTCCAACTTTCTCTGGCTTGCTCCACCTTTCTCTGGCTTGCTCCACCTTTCTTTGGCCTACCCCATCCTTCTCTGGCTTGCTCCACCGTTCTCTGGCTTGCTCTACAATTCTCTGACTTACTCCACCTTTCACTGGCTTGCTCCACCTTTCTCTGGCATACTCCATCTTTCCCTGGCTTGCTCTCACTTTCTCTGGCTTGGTCCACCGTTCTCTGGCTTGTTCCACCATTTTTGGCTTGCTCCACCGTTCTCTGGCTTGCTACCTTTCTCTTGCTTGCTCCACCTTTCCCTGGCTTGCTCCACCTTTCTCTGGCTTGGTTCACCATTCTCTGGCTTCCTCCACCATTCTCCGGCTTGCTTCACCGTTATCTGCATTGCTTCATCTCTCTCAGGCTTGCTCCAGCATTCTCTGGCTTGCTCCACTTTTCTCTGGCTTGCTCCACCTTTGTCTTGGTTTCTCCATCTTTCTCTGGGTTTCTCCACCTTTCTCTAGCTTGCTCCACCTATATCTGGCTTGCTCCACCTTTCTCTGGCTTGCTCCACCGTTCTCTGGCATGCTCCACTTTTCTCTGGATTGCTCCACTGTTCTCTGGCTTGCTCAACATTTCTCTGGATTGTTCCACCTTTCTTTGGCTTGCTCCACCATTCATTGGCTTCCTCCACCTTTATCTGGCTTGTTCCACCATTCCCCGCTTGCTCCACCGTTCTCTGGTTTGCTCCACCTTTCTCTGGCTTGCTCCACCTTTCTCTGGCTCGATCCACCTTTCTATGGCTTGCTCCACGGTTATCTGCCTTGCTCCAACTTTCTCTGCCTTGCTCCAGTGTTCTCTGGCTTGCTCCACCTTTCACTGGATTGCTCCACCTTTCTTTGGCTTGCTCCACCTTTCTCTAGCATGCTCCACCTTTCCTTGGCTTGCTCTACCTTTCTCTGGATTGCTCCATCTCTCCCTGCATTGCACCACCTTCCTCTGGCTTGCTCCACCTTTGCCTAGCTTGCTCCGCCTTTTTCTGTCTTGCTCCACCTGTCTCTGGCTTGCTCAACATTTCTCTGGCTTGCTCCACCTTACTATTGTGTGCTCCACCGTTCTTTGGCTTGCCCCACCTTCCTCTGGCTTGATCCACCTTTGTCTGGCTTCTTCCACCGTTCTCTGGCTTGCTCCACCTTTCTCGGGCTTGCTCCACCTTTCCCTGGCTTGCTCCACCTTTCTATGGCTTGCTCTACCTTTCTCTGGCCTGCTCCATCTTTCCTTGGCTTGTTCCGTCTTTCTCTGGCTTGCTCCACCTTTCCCTGGCTTGCTCCAATGTTATCTGGCTTGCTCCACCTTTCTCTAGCTTGCTCCACTGTTCTCTGGCTTGCTCCACCTTTGTCTGGCTTGCTCCACCTTTCCATGGCTTGCTCCACCTTTCTCTGGCGTGCTTCACCTCCCTCTGGCTCGCTTCACCTTTCTCTGGATTGCTCCACCTATCTTTTGGCTTGCTCCACCTTTGTCTGGCTTTCTCCACCTTTCTCTGGCTTCCTCCACCATTCTCTGGCTTGCTCCACCTTTCTCTAGCTTGCTCCACCTTTCTGTGGCTTGCTCCACCTTTCTCTAGCTTGCTCCACCTTTCCTTGGCTTGCTCCACCATTCTCTGGCAAGCTCCACCTTTCTCTGGCTTGCTCCACCTCTCCCTGGATTACTCCTCCTTTCTCTGGCTTGCTCCACATTTCCCTAGCGTTCTCCACCCCTCTCTGTCTTTCTCCATCTTTCTCTGGTTTTCCCCAACTTCCTCTGGCTTGCTCCAACTTTCTTTCGCTTGCTCCACCTTTCTCTGGCTTGCTCCTCCGTTCTCTGGCTTGCTCCACTTTTCTCTGACTTGCTCCACCGTTCTCTGACTTGTTCCGCTTTTCTTTGGCTTGCTCCACCATTCTCTGGCTTGCTCAACATTTCTCAGGATTGCTCCACCTTTCTTTGGCTTGCTCCACCTTTCCCTGGCTTGCTCCACCTTTATCTGGCTTGCTTCACCTATCTCTTGCTTGCTCCACCATTCTCTCCCTTGCTCCACCTTTCTATGGCTGGCTCCACCTTTCTCTGGCATGATCCACCTGTCTCTGGCTTACTCCAAAGTTATCTGCCTTGCTCTAGCTTTCTCTGGCTTGCTCCAGCGCTCTCTGGCTTGCTCCACATTTCTCTGGCTTGCTCCACCTTTCCCTGGATCGTCCACCTTTCTATGGCCTGCTCCACCTTTCTCTAGCGTGCTCCATTTTTCCTTGGCTTGCACTAAATTTCTCTGGCTTGCTCCACCTCTCCCTCGATTGCACCGCCTTTCTCTGGATTGCTCCACCTTTCTCTTGCTTGCTCAACCTTTCGCTTGCTTGCTCCACCTTTCTCTGGCTTCCTCCACCTTTCTCTGTCCTTCTCCACCTTTCTCTGGCTTGCTCAACCTTTCTCTGGTCTGCTCCACCTTTCTCTCGAGTGCTCCGCCGTTCTTTGAGTTGCCCCACCCTTCTCTGGCTTGATCCACCTTTGTCTGGCTTGATCCACTGTTCTCTGGCGTGCTCCACCTTTCTCTGGCTTGCTCCACCTTTCCCTTGCTTGATCCACCTTTCTATGGCTTGCTGCACCTTTCTCTGGCCTGCTCCATGTTTCCTTGACTTGTTCTGCCTTTCTCTGAATTGCTCCACCTTTCCCTGGCTTGCTCCAATGTTATCTGGCTTGCTCCACCTTTTTCTATCTTAGCGCACCGTTGTCTGCCTTGCTCCACCTTTGCTTGACTTGCTCTACCTTTCTTTGGCATGCTCCACCTTTCTCTGGCTTGCTCCACCTTTCTCTGGCTTGCTCCACCTCTCCCTGGATTACGTCGCCTTTCACTGGCTTGCTCCACATTTCCCTAGCTTGCTCCACCTTTTTTGGTTTTTCTCCATCTTTCTCTGGTTTGCTCCACCTTTCTCTGGCTTGCTCCACCTTTCTCTGGCTTGCTGCAACATTCCATGGCTTGTTCCACCTTTCTCTGGCTTTCTCCACAGTTCTTTATCTTGCTCCACCTTTCTCTGGCTTGCTCCACATTTTTCTGGCTTGCTCCACCGTTCTCTGGCTTGCTCCACCTTTCTCTTTCTTGCTCCACCTTTCCCTGGCTTGCTCCACCTTTCTCTGGCTTGCTCCACCTTTCTCTGGATTCCTCCACCTTTCCCTGGCTTGCTCCACCTTTCTTTGACTTGCTCCACCGTTCCCTGGCTTGCTCCACCCTTCTCTGGCTTGCTCCGCCTTTCTTCGGCTTGCCCCACCTTTCCTTGGCTTCCTCCACCTTTCTCTGGCTTGCTCAACCTTACTCTGGCTTGCTCCACCTTTCTTTGGCATGCTCCATCTTTCCGTGGCTTGCTCCACCTTCCTCTGGCTTCCTCCACCGTTCTCTGACTTGCTCCACCTTTCTCTGGCTTGCTCCACTCTTCTTTGGCTTACTCCACCTTTCTCTGGCTTGCTCCACCTTTCTCTGGCTTGCTCCACCTTTCTCCGGCTTGCCCTGCATTTCTCTGGCTTGCTCCACCTCTCCCTGGATTGCTCCACCTTTCTCTGGATTGCTCTACCTTTTCCTAGCTTATTCCACATTTCTCTGTCTTACTTGACCTTTCTCTGGTTTTCTCCATTTTTCTCTAGCTTTTTCCACCTTTCTATGGCTTGCTCAAAACTTCTCTGGCGTGCTCCACCTTTCTCTGGCTTGCTCTACCATTCTCTGGCTCGCTCCACCTTTCTCTTGCTTGCTTCGCCTTTCTCTGGCTTGCTCCACCGTTCTTTGGCTTCCTCCACCTTTCTCTGGCTTACTCCACCTTGCCCTGGCTTGCTCTAACCTTCCTTTGGCTCGCTCCACCTTTCTCTGTCTTGTGCCACCTTACCCTGGCTTATACCACCTTTCTCTGGCTTGCTCCACCTTTTGCTGGCTTACTCCACCTTTCTCTAGCTTGCTCCACCGTTCTCTGGCTTGCTCCACCGTTCTCTTGCTTGCTCCACCTTTCTCTGGCTTGCTTCATCTTTCTCATTCTTACTCCACCTTTCACTGTCTTGCTCCACCATTCTCTGGCTTTCACCACCGTTCTCTGGCTTGTTCCAATGTTTGTGGCTTGCTCCACCGTTCTCTGGCTTGCTCTACCTTTCTCTGTATTGCTCCACCTTTCTCTGGCTTGCTCCACCTTTATCTGGCTTGCTCCACAGTTCGCTGGCTTGTTCCACGGTTCCCTGGCTTACTCAAACTTTCTCTGGCTTGCTTCACCTTCTGTCGCTGTCTCCGCCATTTCCTAGCTTGCTCAACCTTTCTCTGGCTTGCTCCACTTTTCTCTCACTTTCTCCACCGTTCTCTGGCTTGCTCCACCTTTCTCTGGCTTTCTTCACCTTTCTCTGGCTCGCTTCACCTTTCTCTGACTTGCTTTACCTTTCTCAGGCTTGCTCCACCTTTCTCTAGCTTGCTCCATTGTTCTCTGACTTGCTCCACTTTTCTCTGGCTTTCTCCACCGTTCTCTGGCTTGCTGCAGTTTTTCACTGGCTTGCTTTACCTGTCCCAGGCTTGCTCCACCTTTCTCTGGGTTGCTCCACCTTTCTCTGGCTTGCTTCACCTTTCCCTGGCTTGCTCCACCTTTCTCTGGCTTGCTTCACCTTTCCCTGGCTTGCTCCACCTTTCTCTGGCTTGCTTCACCTTTCTCTGGCTTGCTCCACCTTTTTCTGGCCTGCTCCATCTTTCCCTGGCTTGCTCCACCTTTCTCTGGCTTGCTCCACCTTTCCTTGTCTTGCTTCAAAGTTATCTGTCTTGCTCCACCTTTCTCTGGCTTGCTCCACTGTTCCCTGGCTTGATCCACCGTTCTCTGGCTTGCTCCACCTTTCTCTGGCTTGCTCCACCATTCTCTGGCTTGATCGATCTTTCTCTGACTTGATGCAGGATTCTCTGCCTTGCTCCACCTTTCTGTGGCTTGCTCCAGCGTTCTCTGGCTTGCTCCACCTTTCTTTGGCTTGCTCCACCTTTCCCTGGATTGTTCCACCTTTATCTGGCCTGCTTCACATTTCTTTAGCTTGCTCCACCTTTCCTTGGTTGCTCCACCTTTCTCTGACTTGCTCCACCTCTCCCTGGATTGCTCCACCTCTCCCTGGATCGCTCCACCTTCCTCTGGCTTGCTCGACCTTTCCCTAACTTGTTGGAAATGAGTGAGAACCAGCTTCACTCGTTCCATCCCTCGGAAACAAATACGAGTCTCAAAACAAAGGTTCAGGCCCCTTCGGAACCCACTTGACCAAATGGCTCTTTGGTCACCCGACCGTTTAACCAACATTCAAGTCATCCCCTAATAAAGTGACCATTGTCACCCGCGTCCGGCTAGCGGAAAGGTGTCGTTGCCTCTTATGACTTATCCTGTTCTGCTATGTATATCGAGGATGGTCATTCCCTCATAGTTTAACCAGAACAGTTCTTTGCATCCTGTTCCCTTTGGTTCCGCGGCTACGCCGTCATGTCCTCGCTCTGCTCGCACCTGGCCCACCCTGTCTTTTCCAACCACTCTCACCTTGCAGCTCTTCGCTCTGTCACTCTTCGCTCAACCTGCCGACCCATTACTCATTTCTCCCTTGCTCTCTCTCACTAGCTCCTGTCTACCTTGCTTCCTTGGTACCTTGGCCTTCCTCAAGCTCTGCGACTAACTCCTCGGAACCGCTCATGCCTTTCTGCTTCCGTTATCGTGCTGACGCAGTTATCCACATTCCATTACTTCTGCTTGCTCTTTCTATTGCCGTTCTCACGCTTGCATTCTTCTGACATGGTATGAGAGCGTCAGGCAACATCATCTGGTGCTCCTTGACCCAGTCATCTCTCTGCCGCCACCATTGCTTTACTTCTATGATCTGCATTCCTCTGCCGCCGCCACCACCACTTTGCGTCTCTCCGCTTTGCCAGCAGCTGACATTAGCAGCAGCGCTTGAAGTGCTCCTTGCGCTGAAGAAACGTTTCGTCATTGTGAGAAAGCCCTGCGCCCATCCCGCGCCCACGGCCGATAATTGATGACTTGTTGTAAGCAATAGCCGCAAGCAGCCCTTGAGCCGCCATCTGCCGTCATCTTCCTAGAAGTTTCCTGCAGACCGCCACCTGCCGCGTCTCATCATCCCAGCTTCCGCAAGCACTTCCGCCTTCCTTATCCTCTTCATCAGCCTCATCTGCTCCATCCGCCTCACCCACCCCAGCTCTCTCGCATTCATCCCCTCGAGCCACCCACTCGCACTGCCTCTATTCGCCGTGAGCAACAACAGAGTGCCTTCCACCATCAGGATATCAGACACCACCAGTCTTCCTGCCTGTCGGTCTCGGCCCAACTGGGGATCAAGCCGTCACTCTCCTGACATCCACGGACCAGCATCACTGCCTACCTCACGACTTGCCCTGCTGCAGCCGACTTCCTCCTGTTATCAGGATATCAGACACCACCAGTCTTCCTGCCCGTCGGACTCAGGCCAACTGGGGCACAAGCCATCACTCTCCTGACAACTAAGGAACTGGTTGCCTTGCCCGCGCCCACTGCCGCTTCCTTCATCGCTCCTCCACCCACTACTGCAGCTCCTCCATCACCCTTATCGCAACATCGTCATCCTCCTTCTGTCGTCACTGCCTCGTCAACTTTATCTCGCGTCGCCCTCAGCCTCTGCGCATCCTCCTCATTGCCCATCAGCATCCATGACCTCTCCAGCCTACTTTTGACATCAGCCTCATCTCAGCTTCCTCTGCCTCTTGCGAATCACCTCTCATCAGCCTCCGCTCCGTCAACATCAGCATTCCCTTGCAGTGTACGTGGTTCCGCCCCTGCGCCCACTCAGCCATCAGTCGCCCCTCTGCCATCATCCTCTCCTCATTTTCTGCTCGGCACAAGGATCCGCCCAGTTGCATCGCCCGTTCAGCGACGACCTACGCCCACAATGAACCTTCGCAGCGCACATGGTTTTGCACATGCGCCCACTTCATCGTCATCAGCTTCCACCTTCTCATCAGGAATAATCCGCATCTGTGGCCAGCAAAGGACCTGCAGGAGCTAGCTGTCCGCTTCACAGCAACCTGCACCCACACCAGCAACAGATTTCTCGCGACGCATCTGCTTTCACCTTTCCCTTGCCGCATTATATTCCCCTGCTTTGCAACGCACGTGGTTCCGCCCCTACGCCCACTCAATCATCAGTCATTGCTCCGCCTTCCGCGTCACTCTCCGCTCGACACAAGGGTCCGCCTGGTCGCATTGCCTGTTTGCGATGGCCTGTGCGCACGTTGAATCTTCCTCAGCACACGTGGTTTTGCCCCTGCGCCCACTCAGCCATCATTCGCATTCATCATCCTCTCTGCACGAGGAATCCGCCCGGTTGCATCGCCCGTTGCGCGACGACCTGTGTCTATACCGAAACCCTCTGCAGGAACACGCGGCTTGCCCACGTACCCACTCCGCCATCTGCCTCCACTAAGGCTCCTGCATCACCCTCTGCTCGGCAAAAGATCCGCCCAGCTGAAATGTACACTTTGCGGAAATCTAGGACTATACTGACATCCTTGCCGTGTATGACCAATGCCGTCCTCCGTCCACCATTCCATACAAATCGAACTTGGTGTGCAAGGAATCAAGAAAAACACTCTCAACCCTCAGATTCCCAGCCATCAAGACAATGTTTGTACCACCAGAGCCCCCAAATCATGCTGCCTGGTGGCCCACCGTGATTCTTACTCAACGCCTTCCACTCCTCTACTTCAATGATGATGACACCACCAACTTTGGCGTCTGGCACGACGCCCTGGGCTCAACTACTGCCAGCATCATTCTGCGAGGTTTCTCTTACCTTGCCCTCATAGGCGATGAACGAGAATACCCACGACAAGACAGTCCCTTCATTCATCGCCTTGGTCAAGCATTCTGGGGTGACTACTTCTACATCACGCACCACGTTTGAGCTCTCCTCTACATCATCACAGACAAGAATTTCCACTGCATCATCGAATCGCAAAGACACTCCATTCAGAGAATCATTCACGACATTGGACTGCAATGTGCGAGGAGGAGGCCCAGACCACTCAACGATCCTGCAATACTGGCCACAAGGCCGATGGGATTGGTGCCGTCCGAAATCCCAGCTTCTGCTCCCAGACCTCATCGACTCCATAGACATCCTCCTCCGAGAAGAAGACCAGAGGTCCCTCCATTCGTCTCCTTGGATGATGAGTATCCAAGCGATAAAAGGATCCTGATGAGTCTGGTTCAGGGGGAGTGTTGGAAATGAGCGAAAACCGACCTCACTCCTTCCATCCCTCGGAAAAAAATCCGAGTCTCAGAATAAAGGTTCTGGCCCCATCGGAACCAACTTGACCAAACGCCTCTTCGGTCATCCGACCATTTAACCAACAGCCAAGTCATCCACTAGTAAAGTGACAACCATCACGCGCTTCCGGCTAGCGGAAAGAAGCCGTTGCCTCCCATGACTTGTCCTGTTCTGCTGTATATATCGAGGGTGTTCATTCCCTTGTAGTTTAACAAGAACAGTTCTTCGCATCCTGTTCCCTTTGGTTCTGCGGCTCCACCGCCATGTCCTCGCTCTGCTCGCACCTCGCCCATCCCGTCCTCGCCAACCACTCTCACCTTGCAGCTCTTCGCTCCATCACTCTTTGCTCAAGAACACTAACCCATCACTCATTTTGCCCTTGCTCTCTCTCTCACTAGCTCCGATCTACCTCGCTTCCCCGGTACCTCAACATTCCTCAAGCTCTGTGACTAACTCCTCGGAACCACTCATGCTTTTCTGCTTTCTTCATCATGCTGACGCAGTTATGCACGTTCCAATACTTCTGCTTACTTCTGCTATTGTCGTTCTCACGCTTGCATTCTTCTGAAAGCTACACCTCTCTCTGGCATGCTCCACCTTTCTCTGGTTTACTCCACCTTTCTCTGGCTTGCTCCACCTTT
>SZWC01000491.1:333721-349947 GCA_023375785.1 Penium margaritaceum
GCTTTCTCCACCTTTCCCTGGCTTCCTCCACCTTTCTCTGGCTTGCTCCACCTTTGTCTGGCTTGCTCCACCTTTCCCTGGCTTGCTCCAACTTTCTTTAGCTTGCTCCACCATTCCCTGGCTTGCTCCACCATTCTCTGGCTTCCTCCGCTTTTCTCTAGCTTGCTCCACCTTTCCCTTTCTTCCTCCACCTTTCTTTACCTTGCTCCACCTTTCTCTGGCTTGCTCCATCTTTCTCTGGCTTGCTCCACCTTCCTGTGGCTTGCTCCACCTTTCACTGGCTTACTCCACCTTTCTCTGGCTTGCTCCAACTTCCTCTGGCTTGCTCCGCCTTTCCCTGGCTTGCTCCAACTTTCTATGGCTTGCTCAACCTTTCTCTGGCTTGCTCCACCTTTCTCTTGCTTGCTCCACCTTTCTTTGGCTTGCTCTACCATTCTCTGGCGTGCTCTACCATTCTGTGGCTTGCTTCACCCTTCTCTAGCTTCCTCCACCATTCTCTAGCTTGCTCCACCTTTCCCTCGCTTGCTCAACCCCTCTCTTACTTCCTCGACGTTCTCTAGCTTGCTCCACCTTTCTCAGGCTTGCTCCACCTTTCCCTGTCTTGCTCTACCATTCTCTGGCTTGCTCCACCTTTCCATGGCTTACTCCACCTTTCTCTGGCTTGCTCCACCCTTTTCTGGCTTAGTCCACCTTCCTCTGGCTTGCTCCACCGTTCCCTAGCTTGCTCCACCGTTGTCTTACTTGCTCCACCTTCCTCTGGCTTGCTCAACCTTTCTCTGGCTTGCTCCACCATTCTCTATTGTTCTCCCCCTTTCTCTGCCTTGCACCACCGTTCTCTTGCTTGTTCCGCTGTTTCTGGCTTGCTCCACCGTTCTCCGGCTTGCTCTACCCTACTCTGGCTTGCTCCACCTTTTCCTGGCTTGCTCCACCTTTCTCTGGCTTGCTCCACCGTTCTCTGGCTTGCTCCACCATTCTCTGGCTTGCTCCAACTTTCTCTGGCTTGCTTCACCTTTCTCTGGCTTTCTCCACCTTTTCCTAGCTTGCTCCATCTTTCTCTGGCTTGCTCCACCTTTCTCTGACTTGCTCCACCATTCTCTGGCTTGCTCCACCTTTCCTTGGCTTGCTCCACCTTTCTCTGAATTGCTCCAACTTTTGTGGCTTGTTATACCTTTATCTGGCTTGCTCCACCGTTCTCTGACTTGCTCCACTTTTCTCAGGCTTGCTCCATCATCCTCTGGCTTGCTCCAGTTTTTCACTGGCTTGCTCCGCCTTCCTCTGGCTTGCTCCACCTTTCTCTGGCTTGCTCCACCGTTCTCTGACTTGCTCCACTTTTCTCAGGCTTGCTCCATCATCCTCTGGCTTGCTCCAGTTTTTCACTGGCTTGCTCCGCCTTCCTCTGGCTTGCTCCACCTTTCTCAGGCTTGCTCCACCTTTCTCTGGCCTGCTCCATCTTTCCTTGGCTTGATCCACCTTTCTCTGACTTGCTCCACCTTTCCCTGGCTTACTCCAAGGTCCTCTGGCTTGCTCCACCTTTCAATGGCTTACTCCACCGTTCTCAGGCTTGCTCCACCTTTCTCTGGCTTTCTCCACCTTTCCCTGGCTTGCTCCACCTTTCTATGCCTTGCTCCACCTTTCTCTGGTTTTCTCCATCTTTCTCTAACTTGCTCCACCTTTTTTCTGGCCTGATCCACCTTTCTCTGGCTTGCTCCACCGTACTCCTCCTTGCTCCACCTTTCGTTGGCTTGCTCCAGCGTTCTCTGGCTTGCTCCACCATCCTCTGTATTCCTCCACCTCTCTTTGGATTGCTCCACCTTTCTCTGTTCTCCTTCACCTTTCTCTAGCTTGCTCCACATTTCCCTCGCTTGCTCCACCTTTCTCTGACTTCCCCTGCCTTTCTGTGGCTTCTCCACCTCTCCCTGGCTTGCTCCACCTTTCCCTACCTTGTTCCACCTTTCCCTCTCTTCCTCCACCTTTCTCGGGTTTGCTCCAAGTTTCTCTGGCTTGCTCCACCTTTTTCTGGCTTGCATCAAGTTTTTCTGGCTTGATCCACCTTTCTCTCGCTTGCTCCAGTGTTCCCTGGCTTGCTCCACCTTTCTCTGGCTGGCTCCACCATTCTCTGGCTTGCTCCACCGTTCTCTGGCTTCCTCCACCTTTCTCTGGCTTGCTCCACTGTTCTCTAGCTTTATCCACCCTTCTCTTGCTTTCTCCACCTTTCACTGGCTTGCTCCACCTTTCTCTGGCTTGCTCCGCCTTTCTCGAGCTTGATCCACCTCTCCCTGGCTTGCTCCACCTTTCCCTGGCTTGCTCCACCGTTATCTGGCTTGCTCTACTGTTCTCTGGCTTGCTCCACCGTTCTCTGGCTTCCTCCACCTTTCTCTGGCTTGCTCCACTGTTCTCTAGCTTTATCCACCCTTCTCTTGCTTTCTCCACCTTTCTCTGGCTTGCTCCACCTTTCTCTGGCTTGCTCCGCCTTTCTCGAGCTTGATCCACCTCTCCCTGGCTTGCTCCACCTTTCCCTGGCTTGCTCCACCGTTATCTGGCTTGCTCTACTGTTCTCTGGCTTGCTCCACCTTTCTCTGGCTTCCTCCACCTTTATCTGGCTTGCTCCACCTGTCTCTGGCTTGCTCCACCGTTCTGTGACTTGCTCCACTGTTCTCTGGGTTCCTTCACTGTTCTCTGGCTTTGTCCACTGTTCTCTGGCTTGCTCCACCCTTCTCTGGCTTGCTCCATCTGGCTCTCCCTTGATCCACCATTCTCTGGCTTGCTCCACCTTTCTCTGGCTTGCTCCACCTTTCCTTGGCTTGCTCCACCTTTCTATGGCTTGCTCCACCTTTCTCTGGCTTGCTCCACCTTTCTTTGGCTTGCTCCACCTTTCTCTGGCTTGCTCCACCTTTCTTTGGCTTGCTCCACCTTTCTCTGGCTTGCTCCACCTTTCCTTGGCTTGCTCCACATTTCTATGGCTTGCTTCACCTTTCTTTGGCTTGCTCCACCTCCCCTGGCTTGCTCCAACCTTCTCGGGCTTGCTCCACCTTTCTCTGGCTTGCTCCACCTTTCCTTGGCTTGCTCCACATTTCTATGGCTTGCTTCACCTTTCTTTGGCTTGCTCCACCTCCCCTGGCTTGCTCCAACCTTCTCGGGCTTGCTCCACCTTTCTCTGGCTTGCTCCACCTTTCCTTGGCTTGCTCCACATTTCTATGGCTTGCTTCACCTTTCTTTGGCTTGCTCCACCTCCCCTGGCTTGCTCCAACCTTCTCGGGCTTGCTCCACCTTTCTCTGGCTTGCTCCACCTTTCCTTGGCTTGCTCCACATTTCTATGGCTTGCTTCACCTTTCTTTGGCTTGCTCCACCTCCCCTGGCTTGCTCCAACCTTCTCGGGCTTGCTCCACCTTTCTCTGGCTTGCTCCACCTTCCTCTGCCTTGCTCCACCGTTCTTTGGCATGCTCCACCTTTCTCTGGCTTGCTCCATCTTTCTCTGGCTTGCTCCACCTTTCCCTGAATTACTCCAACGTTATCTGGCTTGCTCCACCTTTCTCTGACTTACTCCACCGCTCTCTGGCTTGCTCCACCTTTCTCTGGCTTCCTCCACCTTTCCCTGGCTTGCTCCACCTTTCTATGGCTTGCTCAACCTTTCTCTGGGTTGCTCCACCTTTCTCTGGCTTGCTCCACCTTTTTCTGGCCTGATCCACATTTCTTTGGCTTGCTCCACCGCTCTCTGCCTTGCTCCACCTTTTTCTGGCTTGCTCCAGCGTTCTCTCGCTTTCTCCACCTTTCTCTGGCTTGCTCCACCTCTCTTTGAATTGCTCCACCTTTCTCTGGTCTGCTCCACCCTTCTTTAGCTTGCTCCAAATTTCCCTGGCTTGCTCCACCTTTCTCTGGCTTGCCCCGCCTTTCTCTGGCTTGCTCCACCTCTCCCAAGATTGCTCCACCTTTCCCTATCTTGCTCCACCTTTCACTGTCTCACTCCACCTTTCTCTGGCTTGCTCCAACTTTCTCTGGCTTGATCCACCTTTCTCTGGCTTGTTCCACTGTTCACTGGCTTGCTCCACCTTTCTCTGGCTTGCTCCACCTTTCTCTGGCTTGCTCCACTGTCATCTAGCTTGCTCCGCCCTTCTCTAGTTTTTTCCACCTTTCACTGGCTTGCTCCACCTTTCTCTGGCTTGCTCCACCTTTCTCTAGCTTGCTCCACCTCTACCTGGCTTGATCCACTTCTCTCTGGCTTGCGCCAGGTTTCTCTGGCGTGTTCCATCTTTCTCTGGCTTGCTCCACCTTTCTCTGGCTTGCTCCATCGTTCTCTGGCTTGCTCCACCTTTCTCTGGCTTGCTCCACCTTTCTCTGGCTTGCTCTGCCTTTCTCTGGCTTGCTCCACCGTTCTCTGGCTTGCTCCACCTTTCTCTGGCTTGCTCCATCGTTCTCTGGCTTGCTCCACCTTTCTCTGGCTTGCTCCACCTTTCTCTGGCTTGCTCTGCCTTTCTCTGGCTTGCTCCACCGTTCTCTAACTTGCTCTTCGTTCTCTGGCTTCCTCCACCATTCTCTTGCTTATTCCACCGTTCTCTAGCTTGCTCCACTTTTCTCTGGCTTGCTCCACCTGTCTTTGGCTTGATCCACCGTTCTCTGAATTGCTCCACCTTTCTCTGGCTTGCTCCACCTTTCCCTGGCTTCCACCACCTTTGTATGGCTTGCTTCACCTTTCTTTGGCTTGCTCCACCTCCCCTGGCTTGCTCCAACTTTTTCGGGCTTGCTCCACCTTTCTCTGGCTTGCTCCACCTTTCCCTGGCTTGCTCTACCTTCCTCTGGCTTGCTCAACCTTTCCCTGGCTTACTCCACTGCTCTCTGGCTTGCTCTACCTCTCTCTGGATTGCTCCACCTTTATCTGGTTTGCTCCACCTTTATCTGGCTCTCTCCGCCTTTCTCTGGCTTGCTCCACCTTTCTCTGGCTGGCTCCACCTTTCTCTAGCTTGCTCCATCGTTCTCTGGCTTGCTCAACCTTTTATGGCTTGCTCCACCTTTCTCCGGCATGCTCCACGTATCTCTGGCCTGCTCCACCTTTCACTGGCCTGCTCCACCGTTCTCTGGCTTGCTTCACCGTTCTCTGGCTTGCTCCACCTTTCTCTGGCTTACTCCACCCTTCTTTGGCCTGAGTGTCAGTGTCTCTCTCCGACCTCACTTAACAGGAGAACAAGTGGCGGTGGGGAGATAGTGAACAAGAAGCATTCACTTCTTTGTGGAATGCTTAGACCTTGGTGTGAGCCCAACGATTAGCCGATGCAACGGTTGACTGTGTTATGGCCACGGATGCCTCAGATCGAGCCATTAGCACAATCCTCCTATAACACCATGGCAACGGAGAGCAGTCAATCGCATACATGTCACAAAAACTGCGAGGACCGGAACTCAAATACATTGTACACAAGAAGGAGATGTTCACAGTTGTACATGCACTAAAGATATGGCAATGCTATCTTGAATGCCGCCAATGCTTTGTACTCACCGACCATCATGCGCTGAAACATTTGAAGATGCAACCGACCCTCAGTCGACGTCAAACCTGATGGATGGAGTTCCTCAAATCCTGGTTCGACTACGATATTGAGTACTAGCCAGGAAAAACCAGCCCAGTAGACGCACTCCGCCGCAGACCATATCTGATGGCTAAGACAGCAACGCTGCATCTGCAACGAGATCCGTATCTAAAGTAATTACTCACACGAGGCTACGACCAACATGGCGGATACGACAAGGTAAAACTCTGGTACGACGCACCCTATTGGCGGCAATGATTCACTCGCCATGTGGTTATTCCCCCGAGCGATGAACTCTGCCGCATCCTGCTCGAAGAATGCCAGGACAACGGTCCGGCTGGGCACTTTGGAGAAGACAGGACGCTGAAGAAGCTAGCGAAGCACTACTGGTGAGACAAGATGCAATCCGACATGGCCAAATTCTACAAATCATGCAAAACATGTCAGCGATAAAAATTTTGCCGCACTCGGCCACCCGGAATTCTGCAACCACTCCCCATTTTGATAGAACCGTGGACCGACATCTCTGTGGACTTCTTCACAAGATTACCATTCACACCTGAGGGATATGACGAAATCCCCATGGTTGTCGACAGGTTTTCCAAAATGTCTCATTTCATTCCAACATCGACCACCGTCGCTGCCAAGGAAACAGTACGGCTGTTTCTAAACAACATCGTGCGGCTACACGGCATGCCGAGGACCATCACGAGCAACAGGGACAGTCGATTGACCAGCTGTTTCTGGCGCAAACCGCCGAGATTCAAGAAGCTCCCCCGAGAAATCCTGTGGCTTCAAGGATCAACGATGAAGATGCGCGATGCATCTTTCTAAATCTAAATATGTCTCGATGTGTCGAGAAGTCCACTGAAAGGTGGTAAAACTTCTGTCATGGACTCTTGAAAGTGATTAAAGTTGTCAGAAGATGTGAGAAGGTTCGTCGGAGGGCGAGGGCAGCTGACCGAATTGTCCTCGAATGTCAAAGTGAAAATCAAGGTCTCGACGCACGATGAGTTATTTTTGTAATGACAGAAATGCCTACTTGGAAATACTAGGGACGCGTGTACGTCTGGTAGGTAACACTTCCCCCCCTTTTAGTCGCAATGTCCCCGCACGCTTAGAGATGTGGCCCAGTGATGGCGGTAATGTCCGTCAATCACGTGATCGACGTCTCGGAGGTTTTTGCAGGGTTCCCAACTGTTATGCTTGGCGACGTAGTTGTGCAACTTGACAAGATATTCCATTTCTTTGTCACATCATCAATGGCCGAGGATGTCCTTGATGACGTAGTATGTGTCCTCGTCCACTTGTATAGGAGTAGGGGGAGGGACATCCCTGTCGGGAAAGTTCTCAACCGGGGTCTCGGTAGTGGTCGAGTCTGCTGATGTGGAACATTGGATGAACTTGCATAGTGTCGGGGAGTTTGAGTCGTGCAACCACAAGGGTTTGCATGCGCTTGATCTCAAATGGTCCCTTCCATCAGGGTTTGAGTTTTGAGCAGTCAGCTCTGCAGAGTTTGATGTTGGCCGAATGAAGAAGGACTTTGTCACCAGCGACAAAAACATCGTCGCTACAATGTTGATCAGCTGTTGGCTTCATCTCCGCTTTTGTCTTCATGAGTGTTTGCCGCCTTTCATCCCAATGGTGGAGAAGTTGCGGCGTTGGACATCAACACGAATGTTACTTTGGCTGTGGAGTCTTGCAGGTGTGGCGGGATGTTTTCCATTTACCACTTCGAATGAAGATTTACCCGTTGTGGTGGAGATCGCCAAATTGTATGTGATTTCGGCAATCGGGGATTTTTGTGCTCAATCCGTCCCATAAGGTTTGCATAATGTTCGGAGAAGTTGTTCAAGCGTCTGATTGGTCCTCTCGCTCTGACCGTTTGAGGATGGAACGTCATTGAAAGTTGGATCTGACTGCCATAGCGAGTCATTGGTTTGCACCAGAAATGGCTGGTGAATCAACCGTCCCTTTCGCTCGTGATGGTTCTTGGTACATCATGTAGCCGCACGATGTTATTAAAAAATAGCTGTGATTTTCCCTCAACGATGACGGTGGTCGTTGTCACAATAAAGTGAGACATTTTGGAAAACCTCTCAATAACCACGAGGATTACGTCATATCCCTCGTGTGTGGCTGGTAGTCCCGTGACGAAGTCCATGTAGATGTCGATCCACGGTTTTGTCGGATTGGGGAGCGGCTGCAAAAGTCCAGGTGGCCGCATGCGATGGGATTTTCGTCGTTGAAACGTGCCGCAGGATTTGCGGAAGTTGGCCACGTCACATTGCATCTTGTCCCACCAACAGTATTTCACCAGCTTCTTCAGCGTCTTCTCTTCTCCAAAACATCCACCTGGACTTGGTCGTGGCACTCTTTGAGCAGCATGTGGCAGAGATTATCATTCGGGGGAACAACTACTTGGGGACTGAATTGTTGCCGCCAATAGGGTGCGTCGAACCAGATTTTTGCCTTGTCGTATCCACCATGCTGGTTGTAGCCTTGTGTGAATAATTCCTCGAGATACGGATCTCGCTGCAACAACAGTGTTGCTGCCTCAGGCACTAGACCTGGTCGGCGGCTGAGCGCGTCCGTTGGGTTGATTTTGCCTGGTCGGTACTCAATATCGTAGTCGAATCCGGACTGGAGGAACTCCATCCATCGAATTTGACGTCAAGTGAGGTTCGGCTCCATCTTGAAATATTTCAGCGCATAGAGGTCGGTGCGTACAATGCATTGCTGGCATTCAAGATAGCACCGCCTTGTCTTAAATGCATTTACGACCGCCAATATCTCTTTTACATGTACGGCGTAGTTGAGTTCCAGTCCTCAAAGGTTTCTAGACATGTATGCAACCGATTGTTCTCCGTTGCCATGGTTTTGTAGGAGGACTACGTTGATGGCTTGATGTGAGGCAAACATAGCTATGATGTACTCGACCGCTGGATTGGCTAATCGTAGGGCTCGTGCCGAGTTCAGAGCGTTCTGCAAAGCGGTGAACGCTTCTTGTTCGTTTTCTCTCCACCGCTACACATTTTCTTGTTGAGTGAGGTCAGAGAGAGGCACTGACACTCGGGCGTAATCCCGTACAATGCGCCAGTAGTAGGTGCAAAAGTTGAGAAAAACTTGCACGTCTCGAACGTCGGTCGAAGTCGGCAAATCATCGACTGCTGCCACGTTTTTCGGATCCATGGTGATCCGTCCACTGTTGATGACGTGACCTAGAAAATCGAACGGCAACCAAAGTCGTACTTTAAGAGATTTCTGAAAAATGTCTCATCAAGCTACTTTTTTAGCTTGGTCAGTTCATGATCTCTCATCTGATAGGCCCCTCGAACAATCAGTCGGCTGCCTGTTTTTAGCTTGATGCGATGGTCGATGTCACATTGAGGTGGTAGAGTTTTTGGGACTTCATCGTGGAAGACGTCCGCAAACTCTCAACTGAGTGGTGCGAACTCTTCGGGTTCCATCGCGAACTTTGTTGATGCCAATGAGGTGGATAAGGCTGATGAGTCAGCCGTTGCCAATTCCAATTCCTTCATTGGCTCGAGATGCACGGGCCACGCACGAGCTCCTTGCCGTATGTAGTGTTTGGCCACGTTGAGCGGTATCGGCAAAAAAGGTTGTCGCTTTTCAACTACCACGGCTTCCTGTGTTGCTTCCACCTATGCTGCTTCCGCTGTTGTCTTCCGTCCCACGCGCAAAGTGGCAAGTTTTCGCTTGGCATCGTTGGCTTCCATGTAGACATCGTCTTTGTTCCATTCAACCTGCAGACTGTGTTGGTACACAACATCTCGTCCCAGAATTATTTTGTGGTCACTCATTGGACAGGAACTCCAGACCGTTACATCCCACAGATCCCTCACTTGTAGTCGTAGTGGTTCTCTGAGTCTCCATATTTGCAATCTCCCACCGATACTTTTTCCTTCAAATAACCCTGGTTTGGTCTAGAAACCCAGTTTGCAAACCATGTCGTTGCTAACAAAAGTGTGAGAAATTCCTCCATCCAATAGAGCCGCTACCGTTCTGTGACTTTCGCAACCTCGAAGTTGCACTTTTAGCAGTATCGCTGATTGATCATCCAGATACCCCTCATCAAACTTTGCAATCTCAGAACTCCTCTGCAGCATCGTAGAGCGTTCACATGGGCGATCGTTCGGCGCAGATTGCTCCTCCTGGACAAGAGTCACGTCTTTCACTCCTGCCCCTTGCCGTTCCCCGACTCATTTTTCTGGGACATCCCTTCCTTTCTGGCCTGCTGCTTGCTTCGGTAATTGCGGGCAATGTGTCCAAGTCTTCCTTAGTTGTAGCTGGTGCGCGTATCTCTCTGGTCGACGGCGTCCACTTCCATCGGAGTGGAGGAGTCTCCCGGCTGGCCTTTTTTGTTTCCACAGTAATTGTGGTTGAAAGGTCGCCAACCGTAAGATTCCTGGATCCGTACATTGTAGTCGGTGCTGTCGATCCTTTCTACTGTTGTGATCATTCGAGGTAAGTCGTTTTGGATGCCAAAAATGGGAATCGCTCGTCGGATGTCTCATTTAAGGCCGTTGTTGTAGTGAAAACAGAGCTCGTCGGGGGAGATGTCTCCACCAGTGATGATCTTGTGGAGTCTCCGTGTGTACTCTGTCACGCTGGACTGCTGACGGAGATGTTGGAGCTTAAATCGAGCAATAGACTTCTCCTTCAACCGTCCAAATCGTGTGAGCATCGCGTGCGAGAACTCGTTCCAGTCGGTTGGTGCTGTCAGCGCGTCTTGCCATTCCAAATTGATCTGCTCCAAGGGGAGAACGCCTGCGGTTGGTGATATGAGACGGGCGTCGTTGGCCGTTAATGAGGCTCCGCCGGTCTCCTGCTACCATTCGATGGCCTTTAGATCAGACCACCAACTGAGTGTCGTGCCACGCAAAAGCCCGGCCGCAAGGTCAATCTTTGTTTTATCGTCGTTGAACCCAACAGCGGTGAAGTACACCTCCAGAGTCGTCAGCCACATCCGTTGGTCCATTGGTCCCTTGGAATTTGCATGTCGAACGGTTCGGGAGGGGTCGGGCGATTATTGGGTTTGTTCAAGAGTTGGGTATTTCACTCGACGATCACCGCCTCTCATGCACTTGCGTTGCGAATAGCCTCCATCGCGATGTTGAGTTGTTGGAGCAGATGGGTGTTGATTCCTTCGAGCACGGAGATACGGTTTGCTAGATCCCCGTTGATTTGTGCATGTTTTCCGGTACCACTTGTCATTCCTGTTGTCGTCGCTGATGTTGTTGGTAGGCCCGGCTGGTTTTCCGCCGATTGGTCGTCGGAGCCCTAGGGGTTGATCCAGCTGTCGCATAGCTTGCCACGCTTGCATTCAATGCTACTTCAGGGTTCACGTGCATAGGCAAGTTTTGCTCCTCCATCACCAAAGTTGTCGCCAAAGGCCCGCTGTTGGTCGTCGGATACGCTCGCTCACTTCATGTTGTACTCGTGAGGTCTACAAAGTCTTGACATGCGAGATGCGCTGACGTCTTGTGCGAGGTAGTCCTCCTGATGGGTAAAGTAGTCGGATGCCTCTCGAGTACCTCTGCGCTTAAATACCTAGTGTTATGCCAAGCGGAGCGTAGATGGTGAGCAGGTAGAAGTTGCGAGGCAGAACACGATAAGTGTTTAGGACACTTAAGCAATCCATAACAAGCGGTAAGTGTACTTCGATGACAAGTGTCGAAATGATCGAACACATATATGTATACATATACGTATTAATTCCCTTATACCCACCTTCCGAGCCTTGTGCTTCCTGAATACCCACTCTGTATAGAAAATGACCAGACTACTCACTCGTTTAAACTGGTGACCGCATTGTCCACAAAACGGAATGCTGACTAACCGTGACTGAAGTACCCATTTCTGAAAAATCGTGACTAGAATTCCGCTATTATATGCATGTTCTTAGAACGGTGGATGTTATTGAAATTATGTTTTAGGATTTTACAAATTCAACACAGTTTTTGTTTTCTTATTGTTTACGTGGGTTGCGGCGGCGAATACATCAGTACAAATGTAACTTTCCCATATTTTTGCCAAAATATTGAACAATATGTTCACCTTTCGTAGCCAGTTTTGACTGAGGTGCTTATTTTGAAGTTTCCTTCCGATGTCGTCTCCACGTGGCTATTTCGCATCGTTGAGCTCGTTCTTGCATTCAGCGGGTGGGGTTCGCCTGCCAACGTGGACAGCCGTGCTCGAGTATGGTCGAGTGATGGTCCACTCACTTTTTTGTACACTAAGCGAAAAAAACAATACTGCACGTTGCACGTGACATTGCACGTCGGAACGACGGAAACGAGGCCAATGACGTTGGCCCCTTTTCTACAAGTGTTGACAGCTAGCGTTTAGCAAGGCCCTTTTTCTTTGTCGTAGCAACTTCGCTCGAAAGACACCTTTCTTTGCTAATACTTGAGACATTGGATTTTCCTATCCGACGGCAGTTCGTCAACCTTAACATACGTCGATTAATCACAAAACATATCGTACAGACAAGAATGTAGAAGTTCTCTGTAGAAATAATAAAGAACATGAATCGTACATAAGCATTGCAGATATAAATGACACAAACATCTATCTCTTTGTAAACTCTCTTAGTCGTGGTTCGTATAATCGTACCATCTAACAGCTCGAGGATTTTCTTGACTGTTTGGTCGACTTAACTCGCACGGTTTTGACCTCTTTTGAAAAAACATACGCGGAAGACCTCGTGGGTCTTGCTTCCGTTCTTTTGGCGTGCGATGCATAGTGCAATAAACGTTCATGAAATGGAGACTTGTTTTACGTGCATGGTTCTGTCTTTCGCACTTCCGAAGCAAGATTTTTCCTTATATCCATGCCTCATTTTGCACGAGATATGGAACGAAAGAAGCTAGGGCGACGAGCTCGCACCCATCTTTTTGTCTCGAGAGCTCCACACAGATTCGGAGAAAAAACTCCAATGCTTCCATCGGGGGATATGACAAACCCCAACCGTTAGATCTATATGGAGAATAAAGATTGTGTTGTCTATTTTTTCTCAAATAGAATAGTCTCGCAACAATGACGAGTATTATGAGCTGATCGATTGTTGTTGAACAACCGATGGTGGTTTTTCATGGGCATGGTGGAACGATTTGCAAACAAAGGAACACAAGTACTTTCAAAAAGTAAGATTATAGGTCCTCAAAAGCCAATGTCACTTGTGACAGGGATGATGTGGACCCCGTTTTGCAGGATTCGCGATCTTTAGGAGCACGAGCCTTGTCTTGTGATTTGTGACGTTCTTGTACAGTCTGCTATGACCACTCGGTCGTGTCCATACTCGTGCAAATCCCTCAGGCAGACCCTGGTGACACCGGTGCGAAGACTGGCGGCGGACTACCAGCTTGGAGCTGGCCGACTACCGTATCAGAGCCCCGGACACTGCCGGGACTTCCTGCTGTTTTATCTGCAGCTTGCAGGAGTTTTTCGGCAGACTGGCCATGAGCCCGATTTGCATGTTTTTGCATTGCGTGTCCACCGTCTGATGATGGATGCATGCATGTGACCGGTCGTAGCGTCCGTCTTGTGATCCTGCACGTCTAGATTCAGACGGCGTCCTTCTGTGCGCCGCGGCAGGTATTTATGCCATGGACCTGTCAATTGTCATTTCTCTCTGCAAATGCTATTGAAGCATTAAGACATTTTGCCTGGTGTCCCCTAGCCAAAATCTTGCCGTTGCTTGCATGACAGGTGACTCTCCTCACCGTCTGACTAAGCACTGACGCCTGGTCAACGGGAGAGTTGCTAGGAAGCTTCCTTGCATCTTCTCATGGTATCAGAGCAGTGAGACAGTTCTCACTATGATGCGCAGCAGAGACACAGCAGAGCAGCAGTAGTGAGAGTCATCACTGCAGCAGATCCACTGGGGCCTGTCGAAGACAGCCGGTCGCCGTTGACACAGCCCACACCCATCACGTGAGACCGTAGCAGCGGCATTGCCACCGTGCCAGCAGCAGCATAGCAGCAGAGTAGCAGCAGTAGCAACGTAGCAACAGCTACAGCAGCGTGTGGCGGCTGTAGCGAGTGCAGCCGCCGTCCGCAATCGCAGCAGCGGCCACGACAACAGTAGTGTAGCGACAGCAGCGGCGATAGCAGCAAAGCAGTAGCGGCAGTGGTAACAACAGTGCAGCAGCAATAGCGGCAGCCGCGGCGGTAGCAGCAGAGCAGCAGCAGTTGCAACAACAGCAGTGCAACAGTGGTAGCAGCAACAGCGCGCGGCGGCGGCAACAAGCAGCAGCTGTAGCGCGCATCAGTAGCAGCGGCATTGCGCAGCCGCTGCTGCCACTGCTATGCATGCAGCCACGCAGCTGCTGCTGCAGCTGACAGCACAGCTCCAGTAGCAGCTGAGCGGAAGCTTCTGTGCAGCTTTCGCGTAGCTTCCGCGCACCCGCCGCGGAGCGGCTGCACGCTCGCACAGAAACGCAAGAGAAAAAGAAAAAGAAAAAAGAAAAAAAAGGGAATGGGGAGTCGAGCTGACGTCAGCAATTTTGCTTACTGATGTCATCAGGTCGCGCTGACGTTGGCAGCCACCTGCTGATGTTAGCACCATACTTAGCCAAGTTTTTGGCCGGACATTCCAAACTTGCCAGTGTCTCAACTCCTCGAGAAACGCTGACGCTTTTGCAATCCGACAAACCTGACCTGTCGACCCACACTGAGAGGGGACATGGACTCGTCTGAAAACAAGGGGAAGGAGACAGGTGATCCCTCCTCCTCTTCTTCTGGGGTCCTGAGCCCACGCTCGCAAGCCATTGAGGAACTGCGAAGTGAGCAGGATGAGATGTGTCGCCTACAGCGGGAGCAGACTGATGCCATCCGCACGCTGACTGAGTTTTTGCGTGCCCAGTCCACAGTCCCACAGCAGGTTTCCGAGGGAGCTGCTTGCGTCGCGGTCTCTACACAGCAGTCGGCTGAGGCACCCGTGACAGGAGCTAGACCTGACCCACCACCTCCTGACCTCCTAGATGATGATCCATTCATGCCAGGCATGACAGACGGCTCCCCGGATCATGAGATTCAGGTTCTTCAGGAGCGCCTTCGTCAGCTGCAGACGGGCACCAGATGTCCTCGGTTTCCCTCGATACGATCGTCACCCGACTATCCCGGTGACTATCCCCTTCCAGGATTCTTCCCCGTCCCTCGTCCTCCTCGGCCTGCGGTTGCCCTCCCCACGTAGCGGCAACTCCAGGACTTTGAGACACCACCTCCACGGTACATCAGTGAGGACGGCTTTGACTGCTGGGAGATCCTCTTTCAGGTTTGGGCTACTTCAGAGGGAGTGTGGCCCTACTACCACAGCCCGTATCAGCCTACAGACCCAGCACAGGTGCTGACAGTAGCCAAGGCGATGCGCGGACTCCTCTATGCCATGCCACGTGAGATCGTCGGCGAGGCCGGCACAGGCACCAGCGCCGATCCACGCGGAGGTTGGGATCTGGCCTTATTCCTGCTGGCCGCACAGACGCACGCCACTTGTGCAGCACACATTCGTGCCTGCCACTCTCTTCGTCAGGGACCTGCAGAGCCTGCAGCCGATTACTAGCAACGCGCCATGCGCATCTACACACGCCTTGGGACCTCAGGAGGCACACAGCTGTGGGTGCTCCGTACGATGATGCTCGGAGTTCGCCTTGAGTACACTGACATCTTGACACGGTACAGCGACGCTGTCCGTGAGCCTTTTTCAGCCACTTTGCAGCTTCTCCTGTAGACGCATCAGCTCTTCCTCCGGGTGACTTCAGCTCGCGAGGCAACCGTGGTCCATCAGGAGACTTCTCTTGCTGTAGCAGTCATCGCATCACCACCATCTTCCCCCCTGCAGTCCCCTTCTTCATCCTCCATCACGTCCTCATCTTCCTCCTCCTCTTTGGCCCCGCCCACACCCACTCAAACACAGGGTATTGCAGTAGCAGCTCATGGGAAGAAGAAGAAGGGGAAGTGTAGATCAGGTCAGCAGCAGTTACAGCAGCAGTCGTCCTCCAGTGGTAGCAGTGGACATTCTGTTCACTACTACAACTGTGGAGGCGCCCATCGCAACACCGAGTCCTAGTAGCCGCTCGACTGGGCGCGGATTACTCATGGGCTCCAGGCTGCACACGCCCTCCATTCCACGTCCACAACGTCATCCTTGCAATCCTCCGGACGTGTGGCGGCCACGACTGTAGCTGTTCCCGCTTCTTCACCAGCGAGTAGTAGCGATCCGGACCCACGCGACCGCACCATCGCTCAGCTCTGACACATTCTGGCGCTCCGCTTTCAGGGAGGTGCGAGTGTGTTTTCATCGTCGGGTGGTCCACAAACCGTCGGTCCGTCCGTTCCTATGGGTCGTGACGACACGTGAGGGGGAGCACAGTCAGCATGTGATGATGATGGGCCTGACTGCACCGATTGGGTTCATGAGTCTCATCTTTGTGCCCTACGTCGTTCCTCCCCACTGACGGCTCAGCGTCCCTCTGATGCCGAGTGTTCCATTGCCCGTTGTACAGTGACGTCCACCAGTTGTGAGTCCGGTGGCACTTGGATCATCGATTCTGGTGCCACTCATCACATGACGTGTCGTCGTAGTGATTTTGTTGTTCTTGGTCCTCTCACGTCTGTCCGTTCCGTCCGTACAGGCTCTGGTCAGTCCTTGCCAGTCCATGGTGTTGGGGTTGTATGTTTCGA
>SZWC01000491.1:371584-387827 GCA_023375785.1 Penium margaritaceum
CTCCTCCGCCTCCTCCTCCTCCTCCTCCTCCTCTTCCGTCTGTCTCGTTGTTGGCATTGTTCAACTAATTATACGTTTGTCCATGTTATCACTTGCTTCATTTGTTGCCACCTTTGCGTGCACCAGGCGGCGTTGCACAGTACGCCCTCGGCGGGAGATCCAGCATCCAAGGACTGCCTGACCATGACCTTTCCCACTCACCGCCCCACGACAACACCAATCCTGCAGGAGCAGCAGCAGCACGAGGAGCAGCGCCGCCTGCCGCAGCCACACCTGCAGCCTCAGCAGATTTGTTTGCGTGCGTGGGCGTGACGGCGCAGCTGGGGCTGTTTGAGCGGCCGCTGCTCGACCACACGCTGGCCAGCGCTCACCTCTCCTGCAGCTCCGCGCCCGCCTTCGCCTCTGCCGTCGCGTGGGGCCTACGCGGCCGTGGTGGCCCGCTGGCGGGTGTGCTGGATGGCGCGGCGGACAGGCTGCAGCGTGCGTCGTTCACTGGTGGCGCCGGCGGTGCTTGTGCTGCGTCGCCCACACTCACTGTGACTCTGCAGCAGCAGGTTTGTTGTCTGGTTGGTTGGCTGTCTTGAGGGTTGAAGTGGGTGGAACGTTCATGCAGGGTTAGGGACTCTTGCTCGTGCTTGTATGCGCGACTGAGCTAACGTGCACAAGCAGAGAGGGGCCTTCACTGGCTGCACACCGCACTTGTGGTGCCTGGTGGTTCAGCAATGCAGGTTACACTGGTTTGCAGCGCACCACACGCAGTATGGCCTGAGCTTCTGTCTGCTGTGAGCTGGTCTCCATGCCAGTCACTCCTCCAGGTCCATCCTGTCCTGTCGCGTCCATGAAATATTTTTTCACATTTTCATATGAAACACTTGTTATTGGCACCACATGTGCGCCAATTTGCCTGGATGTTCAGGTGATCGGCCCGATCCGAGCACGCTACGACGGCAGGTTTGCGGTCAACTTTGCCAACAATACCACCAACACCACCACCACCAGCAGCAGCGACATCAGGTGCAACACGCAGATGCTTCAGCTGCAAGAGTCGGTGTACAGCCTCGACTGCTCTCTGGAGAAGCTTCTCGGAGCCGTGCGTCTCGTGGTGTGGTACTCCCCCACACGCCGGGAGGGCATGGCAGAGGTCCGCCTGCTCGAGCGATGACGAGGTGTTTTTGGACTGTGACTGAGCAGTGGTCCTTAGAATTGTGTCATGTTAGTTGCGCTGAGTTGTTGGAGGTCAGACTTAACGGTAATCTATGATGGCTGGGCATCACAGGAGGTCCTTACGCGGTGCATGCAGAGGCTTAGCTTCTTCTTGATTTCTGGGTAGGGATGTCTCAGTGTTCTTGTCTCTTTCCCAACAAATGCTCTTCCCATGATCTTCACAAGGCCCTCAGACTCTTTACCTTCTCCTCCTTTGTCCAAGGGATCAGCAATTGATGCCAAGAGTTATGACAAGCCACATGGCCTTCGACATACACAGGGATGCATTCTCTGTTCCAAGTAGAGAGCATGTATGTTGAGAATATGCCTGGAGACCTCCATGCTCTACTGTTGGTGATGTGGCGACGCAGTCCTGCAAGTTTATGCACTGGCATGCAAGGCAGGTGAAAGGAATGCAAGGGTCTGGCAGGGGAAGACTCACATTACATCAGGAACTTCAACAGCCCTTGTGTGTGGAGAGAAATGACAACTGGCAAGTTGACATCATAAGTTCTTCTCATGGTGCATGGTGGGACACTAGTGTAATGACAGATTGGCAAGGAAGGAGGAATGAGGAAGCGAGAGCGTGGGATGCCATAGATTTCTTGCAAAAGCTCATTTTGAGGAATAGGAACAAAGGTATGAGGTGTTGGGTGTTGCTAGGAAGCTTCCTAGCACGCTTGCCACTGACTAGGCGTCAGCGCTCAGTCAGCTCGCGGTGTCAACACAGGTCGGACGCGAAACGGCAAGGGTTGGGCTAGGCGACACAAACAGTGTCAAATGTGCTTCCATAGAGTAAAACACATGTAGAGAGAGATGACAAGTGACAAGAACACAACATAAATACCTGCCGCGGTTCACGGCAAGTGACGCACGCGTAGTTTCAGTTTGTCCTAAAACAGGCCCAAAACCACCGTTTTCGCCATAAACCTGCGCACAGGTATCCAAATGCACCACTCTCTGAGCCTAGAGATGTAGAATCTTGAGCCGGACGCTACGACTAGTCACACACACAAGTCCGGCATCGGTCGGTGGACAGACAATGCAAAACATGCAAATCGGGCTCGAGAGCCAGTCCACCGAGAAAACTCTACAGTCTGCAGAAAAACCGGAGAGGACCCCGGCAAGCACCCGGGATGTCCTGGTAGCTGACTGGCAGCGGCTGGTGCATGGAGCCACCACTCGTTGGCACTCCAGCGCCAGTTGCGTCCGTAGCAAGAATCATGTCCCCGTGCTCTCCAGTACTGCTGCTTCATACCACTAGTGCGGGTTATACGGATAATCACCACGGTCGTCGCTCGTGACGAGTGGAAGCCACACAAACCAACACTCCCCTTGGCTGACACAGCGGTCACCACAATGACGAGTGAGGGGCGACACTCGGTGTCTGTCGCAAACACCAACCACAATACAAGGTCTCCTCGTAACAGTGGTGTAACTCACCAAGTGCCCAGGTCTCATTCGTGTAAGACATAACTCACACACCCACGTGCCAAACATCTGTTGGTTTTCGTGCATCTCTCATTGTACTTTGTTCTGTCCTCCCAGCTTGTGTACATCGGCGTGCAGATGACTGACGGCGAGACCTGACGCCGCTGGAGTGTCGCTCGGTGGAGCCGACGCACGCTGAGGCCCACTCACCCATCGCTGGAGCCTCCTCCCTCTGGCGATTCGCTCAGCTCCATCGGCAGGCCTCCTCGGTGGTCCGGCCGCCGGCGGTCACTGCCACTGCGGATGCAGTCTGCATGCACCTAGCGCTGTGTTTGGCTGTGGCATTGTGTCTGCAGCATCATGCGATGCCTAGGGTCCATGTCTTCTGTTGTATGGCCGTGTTTGGCATCGTTGACTGTCGTAGGCACTGCCTGGGTTCATGCAGTCATACCTTCTTGTAGCTATTTTTCTAGCTGGTTCTGACCGCACGACTGCGCTCGCAGCGTCGGTATTATGGTATGGTCCAGTTTTCAGGCAAAACGGACGACGCCCGGGTTTTGGGCTGTCGGGCGCCTGGCAGGGCTCACCGAGAAAACCCTGCCTGCCAGAAAATAGGTCTAGCACTATTTTCTGATTGGCTGGTTAGCTGAGTAACAACTTTTACACTAGTAGAGGGGGGCCTAGAACTTGGAGGGGTCCCCCATTGTTGCTCATTCTTCATCACTAATCAGTTACTTTCAGTTTTCAGCTGCTTTCTGTCGCTAACACTGGCACGCACACTTCTGAGTAAGAATCACAGAGCTTCCAGACTTAGTCTCTAGAGCACCAGACCGAGGGGGCAGCAGAGTTAAGCAACGAGCGTGGAAGCCCGCACGCTGCATCGACAACGCATGTTGCCCCAACCTGCTTCCTAGGTTTCTAGCTTGGTATCAGAGCCAGAGCGTAGCAGCAACAACAGAAGACTGGCGTACAGGTGCCAGACAACGCCGACGGACCCCCATACGCGCCAGTGCAGGGGAAATGGTGCCGGATTTTTTCCGACAGCATTGACCCGCCTGGTGGCGGCGTCAGATTTTTTCCCACGGCCACTGGGCCAAGGGAAATGCTACCAAAATTTTTCGACAGCCCTGACCCCCACACGTGACGCGAGGAGGTGAGCGGCAGGCCGCGTCCAACACCTGCGGGTGACGACGCACGCGGTTCACCCAGGTGCAGTGACTCGCACCAGCACGCAGCAACAGTAGTCTGCAGCAGCGGCAGCCGCAGGCAACGGCAGCGAGCAGTGGCAACAGCAGCCAGCAGCAGCTGCGTGCAGCAGTAGCAGCAGGCAGAAGCAGCAGCTCGCAGTAGCCCGCTGCAGCAGCAGCCCGCAGCAGCAGCTCGCACCAGCAGTAGCCTGCAGCAGCAGCTCGTAGTAGTAGCAGCGTGCAGCAGCAGCGAGCAGCAGCAGCGGCAAGCAGCAGCTGTAGCAACGTGCAGCAGCAGCAGCAGGATGCAGCAGTAGCAGGCTGCAGCAGCCATAGTAGCAAGCCGCAGTAGCAGCCAACTGTAGCAGCAGCTGCAGCGAGCAGCTGCCAGTAGCGGCTGCTGCTGCTCGCTGCCCGCTACAAGCGAGCAGCGAGCAGCAGCCCACTGCTGCCAGCGAGCAGCAGCCCGCTGCTGCCAGCGAGCAACAGCCCACTGCCAGCGAGCAGCAGCTCGTTGCTAGCGAGCAGTAGCCCGCTGCTCGCTGCTGACAACGCGCAGCTGCCCGTTGTGACAGACGAGGAAGAAAAAAAACGCAAGAGAAAAACAAATCCCACTGTTGCTGCTGCAGCAACTGCCTTCGCTGCTGCAGCAGCATTAGCAGTCGTAGCAGCCCGCAACTACAGCAACTGCTGCTGCAATTGCAGCCGCAGCAGCAGCAGTAGCAGTAGTAGTAGCAGTAGCAGCAGCAGTAGCAGCAGCAGCACTTGCAGCCGCAGTGGTAGCAGCGGCAACAGCTGCAACAACAACAGCAGAAACAGCTGTAGTAGCAGTAGCAACAGCAGCACCAACAGCAACAGCAGCAGCAACAGCAGCAGCAGTAGCAGTAGCAGCAATAGAAGCTGCAGCAGCGGCCCCAACAACCGCCACTGCTGACGTCAACATCACGCTGTTGACGTCACTACTGACGTCACTGCTGACGTCATCAAGTCATAAAAAAACCATAGAAAGGGGGCAAGGGAAGGGGGAAGTAATACTAAGGGTGGACAGGACGTCCACCGCCCTCAGCAGATGTCACTGCTGACGTCAGCACCCCACAAAGACAAAAAAAACACAAACCAAAGGGCATCACACCATGGCTGGTAGCCCTACTGGGGAGGGGTCCTCCTCTGTTGGGAGGACCCCCACCCCCCCTTCCTTGCAGCGGCTGCAGCAGCAACAGCGGCAGCAGCAGCAGCACGAGCAGCAACAGCAATAGCAGCAGTAGCAGGAGCAGCAGGAACAGCAAGAGCAGCAGGAGCAGCAGCAGCAGCAGGAGCAGCAGCAACAGCGAAAGCAACAACAACAGTAGCAACAGCAGCAGCAGGAGGAGTAGCGGCGCAAGCAACCCTCTGATGTCGTTGGCGACAACCCTGACCCCCTCGCTGCTCTTCAGCAACAGTTTGCCGCCCTGACACTGCAGCTTGCGGCACTTCAACCGCTAGTCTCTCAGTCTGTCCCAAATGCGTCTCCGTCCTTCCCCCCTCAAGGGCACGCCAGCCCAGCAGTTTCTGCTGCCACGCAATACCTGGCGTAGCAGCAGATTCTATGCCAGTGACCTCCATCCTTGGCCCCACTCTGGGTGCCGGCCGCAGACAAAAGGACTTTGAGACGCCGCCACCGCCACTTCAGGCCGGCGAGGAGTTCCGGAGCTGGGAGCTCAGCTTCCGCATCTGGGCGCAGGGTGAGGGCCTGTGGGCATACTACACCCTACCGTATGATGCCACCCTGGCCAACCAGCTGTATGACGCTGGTCGTGCCGTCCGGGCTCTCGTCCCTGTCGCCCCTGCGGCTTCCCGTCTCGCCCTCGAGCCCTTCTTAGGCGACTTCACCGCTGGCGCCACCCCAGACCCTACAGCCGCGTGGCACGTTCTCACTCGTCCCCATCGCCTGTCCAGCAACGCTGAGACTAGCCGCCTACTGCGGGAGTTCAACTCCCTACACATGGGGGAGACCAAGACGGTCACCTCCTACTGGGAGCGGGTGGAGGACATCCTTCATCGCCTCGGGGAATCTGCCCCACCCCCTTTGGCCGCGCTCCTCACCATCAAGCGCGATGCCACCAAAGCGTACTTGGACTTCTTCGTCCACTACCCTCACGATGTTCTCTCCACCATGGCGGCCCAGGGTACCCTCCTGCCCTGGGCATACGAGCTCTTCCTCCGCATTGAGGAAGCTCGTCTAGAGTCTCGACTCCAGCGCACGGAGGCCGTCGCCTCCCCTGTCGTCGCCTCCCCTGTCGTCGCCTCCGTGGCCTTCGCCTCCCCCGCCGCAGCTACCTCATCATCATCGGGGAAGAAGAAGCGTCGGACCAAGAAAGGCAAAGGTCAGCAGCAGCAGTTGCAGTCGTCGACCGGGTCCAACGCTGGCGACTCGGTCTGCCACAACTGTGGCTAGCCCGGGCACGGGTGGTACACGTGCCCTCTACCGACGGATGAGGCACGCGTCATCGCCACCATGCATTGCCAGCGCGAGCGGCGTCTCGCCTCTGCCGCCGTGTCTGTCGCCGGCTCTGACACCTCTGCCTCATCCAGCAGCTCCACCACTCCGGTTGCTTCGCCGGTCGCACCGACACCACCGCCACAGCCGTCGGCGTCGGCGCAGTCCTCCTTGTACCCGGGCTCCGGTGCCATCACCCCGCACTCCATCTACACTCCCGGGCCATTCTCCCGCGCGTGCCAGCTAAAGCAGTTCATCGCGCTCCAGCTCGGCCTGCCTCGCCCTCCTCCCCAGGGAAGTGTGAGTTGCATCACTTCCTGCTCCTGTGTCCGGCCCTGCATGACTGAGACTGAGCTACGGTCATGCCCCGTTTCTTCGTCTATCTCGTCATCTCTCATGGTTTCTAATACCCCCTCCCAGGACGACGTTGCTTGGCTTGACGATTGGCAATCTCGATTCGTACCTCCTTCCACCGCGTCTGCGTCCCTTACTTGCTGCCATGTGACCGTTAGTGATCTTACGACCCCGGTCCAGGACCCTGTTGAGACCTGGATCATCGACTCCGGGGCCACGCATCACATGACGGCCTATCGTGAGGCCTTTAGTATGCTCGGTCCTGTAGGCGATGTTTCCGGTGTCCGGACAGGCTCTGGCCAGGTGTTTCCTGTCCGTGGTGTTGGCGTCGTTCGTTCTTGTGGTCCCTCCGGTGACGTCATTCTGACCGATGTCCTCTTTGTCCCTGGTCTTGAGCTCAGCCTTTTGTCCGTCACTACCCTTGACCGCATGAGCATGGACGTTGTGCACTCGCGTGGTGTTGGCACTGTGTTGTTGCGTCTGTCTCGTCTTGTCGTAGTGCACGCCACCGCCCGTGGCAACCTGTGGCATGTACCTCGTCTGTCCTCCTCTCCCGCCGTCTCCTCCCCGTCGGCCGCCACAGGCCATGTGTTTGTCACCAGCACGCTTTCTCCTCAGCACACTCGCCTCGTGCACCGCCGCCTTTGCCACGTCCACTCTACCGACGTAGACAGCATGCTCCGCAACTAGCCGGGCAAGGGCCTTAACCCGGAGACTTTTCCCCTCCTGTGCCCAACTGAGTGCATTGACTGTGCTCAGGGGAAGATGCACCAGTCCACGTATCCCTTGTCTTTCTCCCGTGCGTCTGCCCCCCTCGACCTTGTCCATTCGGACGTCATGGGTCCTCTCCCTACCGAGTCCGTCGGTGAGCATGGTCACTACGTCCTCACCCTCACTGACGACTATTCTCGCTACCGTTGGGTCTTCTGCCTTCGGCAGAAGAGCGATGTCGCCCACGCCATCCAGGACTGGCTTGTCCTTGCGGAGCGTGAGTGTGGCCGCTCTCTCCGCCGCTTTTGCTCTGATCGCGGCGGTGAGTACCTGGGTGAAGCCACGACCTTTCTCGCCTCCCGCGGAATTCGCCATGAAACGTCCGCGCCTAACACACCCGCCCAGAACGGTGTCTCCGAACGGTGGAACCGTACCATGGCCGACGCCGTCCGCACCATGCGGGTCGAGTCTGGTCTCGTCGATGGCTTCTATTTTGAAGCCATGGCCTACATGACCTGGGTGTGAAACCGGATTCCCCACGGTCCCCTTCCCCGCCAGTCCACTCCGTACCAGCATTGGTGCGGTCAGCAAGCTGACCTCCGCCCGGCTCGCGTCTGGGGCTGCGTGGCCATTGTGTGGCTGCCCGTCCCACAGCAAGGCGGCAAGCTCGCCCCTCGCGGACGTCCCTGCACCTTCCTTGGTGTCTCTCGTCAGTCCGAGGCGTGGCGCTTCTGGGATCCCTCCCGGCACTGCATCATTGAGTCTCGGGACGCCCTGTTCTTCGAGGACCTGTTTCCTTGCGACCTCATTCGCTTCGGCTCATCCGTGTCTATCTCGTCGCGTAGGGGAGTGGTGAGTCCGTCCTCCGTCTTGCTGCTTCCGGGTGACACGTCCCTTAGTCCCTCCGAGCCGGCAGCCCCTGTCGCGTCCGCTGGTCCCTCCGGGCCGACACATCCAGTCGCGTCCGCTGGTCCCTCCGGGCCAGCAGCCCCAGTCGCGTCCGCTGGTCCCTCCGGGCCAGTACCTCCAGTCGCGTCCGCTGGTCCCTCCGGGCCAGCAGCCCCAGTCGCGTCCGCTGGTCCCTCCGGGCCAGCGGCCCCAGTCGCGTCCGCTGGTCCCTCCGGGCCGGCACCCCCAGTCGCGTACGCTGGTCCCTCCGGGCCAGCAGCCCCAGTCGCGTCCGCTGGTCCCTCCGGGCCGGCACCCCCAGTCGCGTCCACTGGTCCATTCGAGCCAACAGCCCCAGTCGCGTCCGCTGGTCCCTCGGGGCCGGCCTCCCCAGTCGCGTCCGTTGGTCCCTTCGGCTCCAGTCGCACCCGCTGGTCCCTCCAGGCCGGCAACCCCAGTTGCATCCGCTAGTCCCTCCGGGCCAACAGCCCCAGTCGCGTCCGCTGGTTCCTCCGGGCCAGCAACCCCGTCCGCCTCCATCAGCCCGACGGACTCATTGCCGTCACCTGCCCTGCCGTGCTACACGCGTGGCCCTGGCGGCAACCTCCGGCCCAGACAGTCGGTGAGCGCGCAGACTGTCACTCCGCGCTCCGTGGCGCCTCAAACCCGCGTGGCTCCACGTATCTCCTCCGCTCCGACGGTCATGAGTGGGGATCCAGGCACCAAGGCCCTCGGCCTGACCACCTCGGCCATCATTGCACACCTCCACCCGGGCTCCGCACTGGGCTACGCCATGCTCCATCATGAGCATCCGTACGCTGTCGTGGTTGTACTCTCGCGCATCCGACCTCGGGCTCGAGATGCACACGCTCTCTCAGTCTGCTCCACAGTACGCCCGGAGGACCCAGACACCCTACGCGAGGCACGAGACTCTCCTGAGACTGCACACTGGGACACTGCCTGCGCCGATGAGCTCGCCGCTATCCGACAACACCACGTGTATGACCTCGTCGACCTTCCCCCAGGACGGAAGGCCATCGGCGCCAAGTGGATCTTTCGGCACAAGTGGAAGCCCGACCGGTCCTTGGACAAGTAGAAGGCCCGCCTTACAGCCAAGGGGTTTGCCCAGATTCCTGGGGTCGATTACGACCAGATCTTTGCCCTAGTTGGCCGGTTCTCCACTAGCCGGGCACTCTTCAGTCTGGTCGCCCAGCATGGGTGGGAGCTGCACCAGATGGATGTGAGCAACCCTTTTCTCCATGGTTCACTGGAGGGTGAGGAGCTGTACATGGTGCAGCCCCCAGGCTTCGACGATGGCACTGGGAGAGTGTGGCGACTGCGCAAGGCCCTATATGGCCTGAAGCAGTCGCCTCGGTGCTGGAACGAAGAGATCAGCAGCACGCTCCTTCGTGGTGGACTCAAGCGCAACACCGCTGACCCCGCACTGTTTGTCAGTCCGTGAGGCCAGACTTTCACCGCTGTTCTGGTGTACGTCGATGATCTGCTCATTGCGTCGGCAGACACGGCTGCCATCCAGCGTGTCAAGGATCTGCTGCACGCAGCCTACCAGATGAAGGACCTTGGGTCTGCCAGAGTCTTCCTGGGCATGGAACTCGAGCATGATCGCTCCCAGGGTGTCCTGCACATCCACCAAGCCACCTATGTGCAAACGCTGTCCACGCGCTTTGCGGAGGACCTGCCACTCGTGCCGAGCGCATCCTCACCCATATCACCCGATGGCCAGGCGAAGCTGAAGAGTCCTGACCCAGCCATTGTGGCGGAGCCAGTTGACGTGACCACGTACCTGCGAGTCATCGGGTCATTGATGTTCCTAGAGACGACGACGCGCCCAGACATCGCGTTCGCAGTCAACCTCCTGGCCCAGTTCTCTCAAGAGCCGCGTCACCTCCACTACGAGACCGCGATCCGAGTACTGCGCTATGTTGTCTCGACTCCTCGGCGAGGTCTCATGTTCCGCTGTCAGCCGTCTGTTGTCGCGGTGGGCTACACCGATAATGACTGGGCCGGCAGTCCGGACCGTAAGAGTCGCACAGGCTGGATCTTTCTGATTGGCGGCACAGCTGTGTCCTGGCGCAGTGGCCAGTAGGGATGCATTGCACGCAGCACTGCTGAGGCTGAGTACGTTGCTCTTGGCTCAGGCCCGTGTGAGAGTGTGTGGTTGCGTCGTCTGTTGTCCGAGTTGCGCCAGTCTGTCGCATCCATCACGTTGCACTGTGAAAATGAGAGTGCCATGGCCATCGTCGACAATGACGGCGTGCGTCACACACGCACAAAGCACATCAATGTTGAGTATCACTATGTGCGTTCGTTGTTGCATGACGGCAGCGTCAGCATCGTGTGGGTTGAGACAGCACGGCAGTTGGCTGACGTCTTGACCAAGGCACTGAAGCGCGACTTGTTCAAGAAGGCTGTGAGTTCAGTCGGCATGCGTCTGTGAGTGACTCTCTCTGTCCCTGCTAGCGTCTCAGCTTGGCTTGGGGGAGTCTGGTCGTTGACTGTGTCTCTGTCCACACATGTGCACTACGCCTGTGAGTCATGTGGGAGTGTTGGTTTTCGTGCATCTCTCATTGTACTATGTTGTGTCCTCCTCGCTTGTGTACATCGGTGTGCAGATGACTGACGGCGAGACTTGACGCCACTGGAGTGTCGCTCGGTGGAGCCGGCGCACGCTGAGGCCCACTCACCCGTCTCTGGAGCCTCCTCCCTCCGGCGATGCGCTCAACTCCATCGGCAGGCCTCCTCGGTGGTTGGGCCGCCGGTGGTCACTGCCACTGCAGATGCAGTCTGCATACACTTAGCGCTATGTCTGGCTGTGGCATTGCGTCTGCAGCATCATGCGATGCCTAGGGTCCATGTCTTCTGTTGTATGGCCCTGTTTGGCATCGTTGACTGTCGTAGGCACTGCCTGGGTTCATGCAGCCATAACTTCTTGTAGTTATTTTTCTAGCTGATTCTGACCGCACGACTGTGTTCGCAACGTCGGTATTATGGTATGGTCCAGTTTTCAGGCAAAACGGACGACGCCCGGGTTTTGGGCTGTCGTGCGTCTGGCAGGGCTCACCGAGAAAACCCTGCCTGCCAGAAAATAGGTCTAGCACTATTTTCTGATTGGCTGGTTAGCTGAGTAACAACTTTTACACTAGTGGAGGGGGGCCTAGGACTTGGAGGGGTCCCCCATTGTTGCTCATTCTTCATCACTAATCAGTTACTTTCAGTTTTCAGCTGCTTCCTGGCGCTAACACTCTCGCGCACACTTCTGAGTAAGAATCACAGAGCTTCCAGACTTAGTCTCTAGAGCAGCAGACTGAGAGGGCAGCAGAGTTAATCAACGAGCGTGGAAGCCCGCACGCTGCATCGAAAATGCATGCTGCCCCAACCTGATGCCTAGGTTTCTAGCTTCATCACATAAGAGGTACAAAGAATCAAGGTCTCCTCATGACCCAGGAACCTGTCTCCGGGGTCCGAGTCTCGACCACTCCTGCTTGCATGCATGGAACATACATAGCACATGGAGGCAATGGGTCTCCACGTTACACCGGTACAAGTCACCAGGTGCGTGGGTCTCGACAAGCAACCTCAACCGGAACATCGTGCACGACACAAACTAATCGCATTGTCCTCAGAAGGGTGTCATGCCAAAGCCCACACACCAACAGGTAGTGGTACAACTGGTACAGCGGGTTACCACGGTTTTGTACTGCGGTATCAAGGTACCGGGTTAGCGTTACTTTCTTGGCAGTACCGGTGTGGTATTGGTACTCACCTTGAGGGGTAACCCTCTTCTGTTCCGCGATACCACATAGCGACATCATACTATGGTACTTTCAAACCACGAGCAAAGGATGCCAGGTTGTATTGTTGATTACTATTTTTAGCTTATTCTGCGCTTCTGAAGCGGATGTCAGAGTTAGTTCAGCCTAGGCTTTCCGCAGTAGTCAATTTCCACACAAAAAAATAGGTTCTGTAATCAATGGTATAAATTGTGCTGTGGTATGACTGGAATACCGCGGTATTTCTCTACTACCGCTGGTTGTTGCTTTTTGCGCACCTCTCACTGTGCACTATTTGAAAGGCAGCTTCCTAGCACTGCTGTCGCTGGCGTGGCAGTACAAGCCGGCCAGCTAACTCACTAGCACACACAGGTGGAGTTGAGAACAGCAAGGGGTTGTCTAGGGACAAAAACACAAGTGTCAGAAGCTGCAAATGTTGAATTGTGCAGAGAGAAATAACAACTGAGGCCTGGACAACCTAAATAGTGTCATGGACCTAGTGGATGCACACACACGCGGCGCACAACGACGCTATTTTCCTAGTAGGACAAAACAATGGCAAAAACACAGTTTTGGCCATAACTCCCTGCAGACACGTCAGAGCGACGAGCGGTTTGAACCAGAACAGCCGCATCGACAAGATCTACATCCTGATAGGCTGCACGCCTATGTTCTATCCCACAACACGAATCTAAAAAATACGAGAGTCTTCTGGGCGCCCGTTGCCGCAGGCCACCGGTCGTCTGACACCGTCGTCAGTCTCAGGGATCTGCACGTAAATGGACATGAGCCGAGGGGTCACAGTAAGCCGTGTATGACACACACAACAACACTATTGTGTCCTCTTGGCTTGTGTACATTGTTGTGCAGATGACTGACGGTGAGACGGGACGTTGCTCGAGCGTCATCGGTGGAGCCGCTGCACGCGTTTTTCTGGAGCCTCTTCCCTGAGGCTTGTGACGTGCCCAGCTCCATCGGCGGACCTCCACAGAGCTGGAAACTAGTCTAGAGCGGTTGGTTGGGGCTGGAGCATGGGCTGAGTAGGCATAGCCCCACGCTCGTTGCTTTGCATTGCCCCTCCTCTAGCTACTCTGAGACTTGTGAGACGAAACCTGCGCGCCGAGTTAGTGCTAGAAAGGCAGACAGAACGGAAAAATCTATGATTAGCTACTGAGAATGAATGGAACTGAGATAACCCTCACAAAAGTAGGCCTAGCTCAGCTCTGTAGAGCTTCTCACTCAAGCTACCGACCAATAAGGAAATTCTCTATTTTCTCGCAAGCTGAGTTTTCTTCTTGAGCACTGTTAGGCAACCGATAGCCCCAAACTCAGGCATCGTCTGTTTTTCCTAAAACTTGGACCACACCAGAATACCCACTCAGCGAACACAGTTGTGCAGTCAGAATCATCAAGAAAAATAGCAGCAAGGAGTTGACCATCTAAACCCGGGCCTAGTGCCTAGGCCGAGATCACCCCAACCACAACTATGTCCGAAAAATCTGAAACTCGGACCCTAGACTAGACATGACGCTGTGAGTGCGATGGCGTAGTCAGATCGGGCACAAGATAGGCGTGGGAAGCAACTGCGGAGGTAGTGACCGCGAGCTGCGTGACAGCTGTGGAAGTCCGCCGATGGAGCTGAGCACGTCTCACGCCTGGGAAAGAGGCAGCAGCAAGACGTGTGTAGACCTCAACATGCGTCGGCTCCACCGATTGACGCTCTAGCAGCGTCCCGTCTCACCATCAGTCATCTGCACGCCAATGTACACAAGCCGGGAGGACACAACAGAGCACAATGGGAGGTGTGCAAAAACCAACACTACCCCATGACTCACAGGCGTAGTGCGCATGGGCTGGTAGTGGAACATCAACCAGACAGGCTGACTCTCCAAGGACAGGGAGGCAGATATGCAGGCAAGAGTAGAGAGGCCAGCTCACGGACGCACACTGACCGCACTCACAACCTTCTTGAACGAGTCGCGCTTCAGTGCCTTAGTGAAGAAATCAGCCAATCACCATGCTGTCTCAACCCACACGATGCTGACACTATCGTCATGCAACAACAGATGCACATAGTAATACTCAACATTGATGTGATTTATGCGTGTGTGATGCACGCCGTCATTGTTGGCGATGGCCATAGAACTCTCATTGTCACTTTGTAACGTGATGGATGCGACTGACTGACGCAACTCAGACAACAGGTGATGCAGCCACACGCTCTTACACGTGTCTGAGCCAAGAGTCACATACTCAGCCTCAACAGTGTTGCGTGCAATGGACCCTTGCTTACCACTATGCCAAGACACAGCCGTGCCACCAACGAGAAAGATCCAGCCATTGCGGCTCTTACCGTCTGGACTGCCGGTCCAATCAATGTCGGTGTAGCCCACTACAACAACGGACGGTTGTCGGCGGAACACGAGGCCTCACCGTGGAATGGAGACAACATATCACAACACTCAGATCGTGACCTTGAAGCGGAGGTGACCCGGCTTCGGGGAGAACTGGGCCGATAGGTTGACAGCGAACACAATATCTGGACGCCTCGTTGTTGCTAGGAACATCAGTGACCCGATGACGTGTAGATACGTGGTCATGCCAGCTGGCTCCCCCACAACGGCTTGATCAGAGCTCTTCAGCTTTGCGTGGCCATCGAGTGACATGGAAGAGGATGCGCTTGGCACGAAGGGCAGGTCCTTGGTGAAGCGAGCACACAAGGTCTGGACATAGGCGGCTTGATGGACGTGCATGACACCCTGGGAGTGATCATGCTCAAGCTCCATACCCAGGAGGACTCGGGCAGACCCGAGGTCCTTCATCTTGTAGGCGGTGTGTAGCGAGTCCTTGACACGCTGAATGGTAGCTGCGTTCGGTGGCGCGATAAGCAGGTCGCTGACGTAGACCAAGACAGCGGCAAAGGTCTGGTCTCGCGCACTGATGAACAGTGTGGGGTCTCCATTACTACAAAGGAGGCTACCGCTGAGGAGCGTGCGACTGATCTCCTGGTTCCAACAACGAGGCGACTACCTCAAGCCATAGAGGGCCTTCCGCAACCTCCAGACCTTGCAAGAGCCATCGATGAACTCTGGGGGTTGCACCATGTAGAGCTCTTCGTCCGTTAACGAGTCATGGAGGAAGGCTTTACTCACGTCCATCTGATACAGCTCCCATTTGTGTCGGCCAAACAGGCCGAAGAGGACCCAGCTAGTGGAGAAACGGCCAACCGGGACAAAGATCTGGTCATAGTCGACCCCAGGGACCTGAGCAAACCCCTTGGCTGTGAGATGGGCCTTGTACTTGTCCAAGGACCCGTTGGGCTTCCACTTGCACCAAAGGACCCACTTGGCGGCAATGGCCTTCCGGCCGGGAGGAAGGTCTACGAGGTCATAGACGTGATGCTGCCGAACAGCAACAAGCTCGTCAGCACACGTAACATCCCAGTGCGCAGCCTGAAGGGAAGCACAAGCTTCATGAAGGGTGGCTAGGTCTTCTAGGCGTGCCATGGAGCCGACTATGAGGGCATGCACATCTTGGGCTCCAGGTGGGATACGTGTGAGTGCGGCTGTGACGGCCTGTTGGTGCTCCTAATGGAGCATGGCATAGCCACGTTATGCCGTGCTCCATCAGGAGCATGACAGCCGTAGGAACAATAGCAGCAGCCGCATCAACAACAACAGCAGCCACTATAAAAGCAACAGCCTCCGCTGTAACAACAGCCGTAGCAGCAGATGCAACCGCAACAATAGAAACATCTGTTAGCTACTGAGCTAACCACCTCCGACAGAGAAGCCGCGAAACCGAAAAGCTCACAAAGGTTCTTACACCTTCTTCCTTTGCAGGTATGTGTCATGCACCCCAAACTTAATCAGGCATACACTTCACCTTCAAGAGTACTAACGCCTTAGCATTACATCTCAAGAAGAGCTCAAGTCGTCAATACGCAAGAGAGCATCAAGCAAGGGTTGATTGATCAGCATGCAAGACAAGTCCTTTTATAGCTGTCTGTCCAGTCCTAGAACTCAAAAGCACATTCCTGGGAAGTGGCCTGAACCAGCCACGTCACCAATAGACTTGCACTGTGGGCTTGACACATAAGCATCCTAGTGTCAAGGTGACAGACCAACCATGTAGCGTCCAAGAAGCTACGGACTTTCTTTCTTGGAAGCTTCCACAGCAAACAAGATATGCATGGGGCCAGG
>SZWC01000491.1:391968-402645 GCA_023375785.1 Penium margaritaceum
CACAGCAAACAAGATATGCATGGGGCCAGGATCGACCTCATGACCTCTCACTTGGCCAAATCAACAAAATGGCCAAGGTAACCACTCACCCACATGGTGTACTCACAGGTCATATCTCACAAGAGACAGAGCATAGTTGAGTCACACTACAACGGATCTAGGGGTCATACCTCCACAAGGGGCAGAGCATTCCTGATCCGTCCTACAACACTGAACAAGGGGCATAAATATTCAACAACATCTACTGCCACCGTAGTAACAACAGTAGCAGCAGCAGCATCAGCAACAGCAGCAACAACTTTCGTAGCAGTAGTAGTAGCAGGAGCAACAACTTGCAGGGTTTTTTGCCGGCCCGGCTGGCTCGCTAGACCCTCTAGCCTCTATTCACAAACAGCTTGCAGCGTTGACGTAACAGCTTGTTGTACTGCAACCGCCAACACCATAGAGTCACGCTAGCGTCCCGCAGACCTTTCTTCCTACTGGGTATGCAAGCCTTGCTATCTCTGCTGCCATGCAATACATGGCATAACAGTAGAACCAGCGCCAACATCAGATTGTCTCTTCAGTCCTTGGCCCCACTCTGGGTGCAGGCCATAGGCCAAAGGACTTTGAGTCCCCATCCCCGCCGCTCCAGGCGAGCAAGCAGTTCTAATGCTAGGAGCTCAGCTTTCGTATCTGGGCACAGGGAGATGGCCTATGGCCATACTACATCCTCCCATACGACTCCACCCAGACCGACCAGTTGCATGATGTTGGTTGTGTCATGCGTGCCCTCGTCCCCGTCGCCCCTCCAGCTGCATGCCTCTCCATCGAGCCCTTCCTTGGCGACTTCACCATCGGCAACTCTAGACCCCGCAACTGCATGGCACGTCCTCACGTGCCCACATCGCCTCTCCAGCGAAGCCGAGACCAGCCACCTACTTAAGGAGTTTAACTCCCTCCACATGGGGGAGACGGAGTCTGTCACCTCCTACTGGCAGCGGGCGGAGGATATCCTCCACCGCCTGGGTGATGTTGCCCCACCCCCTCTCGCCGCGCGATTGACCATCAAGCGCAGGGCCACCGCCATCTTTGCCAACGTCTTCGTTCACTACTCCCAGGTTGTCCTCACCACGATGACGGCCCAGGGCACCCTCATGCCCTCGGCATACGAGCTATTTCTCAAGATTGAGGAAGCTTGTCTAGAGTTGCCCATCTAACACACAGAATTCCTCGCCTCCCATACTGTTGCCTCCATGGCTGTCGCCGCTCCTGCCACAGCTGCGTCTGTCGGCTCCTCATTTTCAGGGAAGAAGAAGCGCAAGGGCAAAAAGGGCAAGGGCCAGCAGCAGCAGCCGACCGGGCCTGGTGGTGGCGGCTCGGTCTGCCACAACTGTGGCCAACCTGGGCACGGGTGGTACATTGCCACCATGCGTCACGAGCGTGAGCACCGTCTTGCCGCTGCTGCCATAACCGTTGCCGCCCCTGATACCTCCACCCATCAGGTAGCTCCACTACTCTACCATCCGCATCGGTCCCGCCGTTGCCAGCCATGCAGCAGCATTATCCGCTAACGTCGGTGCCTCCCCTTCCGTTGACAGGGTAGCCCTATTCTCTTTCGGATTCCGACGCTGTCACATCATACTCAGTCTATGCTGCCAGGCCCACCACACGTGAGTGCGAGCTGTTGACTTCCCTGTTGTCTTGTGACTGTTAGAGACCTGGCGACACCGGTTTAAGACCCTGTGGATACCTGGATCATTGACTCCGGGGCCACGCATCACATGACAGCCTCTCGCGATGCTTGGTCCAGTTGGCGATGTGTCCGGTGCCTGGACGGGCGCTGGACAGGTGTTACCTATCCGCGGCGTTCGTATCGTTTGTTTCCGTGGTCCCGCTGGGGATGTCTTTGTGACCGATGTTCTCTTCGTCCCCAGTCTTGAGCTCAGCCTCCTATCCATCAATGCCCTTGACGGCATGAGCATGGACGTCCTACACTCGCAAGGCATTGGCACTGTGTCATTGCATCCGTCTAGTTGTGTCATCTCGTACGCCATAGCCCGTGGCAACCTGTGGAATGTTCCTCGTCTGTCCTCCCTTCCCCCTGTCCCCTCCCTGTTGGCTGACACAGGCCATGTGTGTGTCATCCTCACCCTCTCTCCACAGAGCACACACCTCTTGCACCACCGCTTCTACCACATCCATTCTACTGCCGTTGATAGCATGCTCCATACCCAGCCGGCCACATGCCTTGAGCTAGCATCCTTTCCTTGCAATGTCCCAGTGAGTGCATTTACTGTACTCATGGGAAGATGCACCGGTCTACTTACCTTATGTCCTCTCGTGCGTCCGCCCCTCTGGAATTGGTCCACTCGGATTTCATGGATCCCCTTTCCACGGAGTCCGTCGGGGGCACGAATGCTATGTCCTCACCCTCACCGACGACTACTCTCGCCAGCGAAGGGTCTTCTGCCTTCAGAAGAAGTGTAAAATCGCGCCCACCATTCAGGACTGGCTTGTCTATGCGGAGCACGAGTGTGATCGTCCTCTTTGCCACGAGTGTGGTCGCCCTCTTTGCCTCTGATTACGGTGGCGAGTTCATGGGGGAGACCACGGCCTCCCTTGCCTCCCGTGGTATCCATCACGAAATGTCGGTTCCTTACACGCCAGCCAGAACGACATCTCTAAGCGGTGGAACCGCACCATGGCTGACGTCGTTCGCATTATGCGGGTTGAGTTTGGTCGCTCCGATGGCTTCTACTTTGTGGCCATGGCCTACATGACATGGATCTGGAACCAGTTTCCCCACAAACCCCTTCCGCGCCAGTCAACGCTGTACCAGCACTGGTGCGGTCAATGGGCCGACCTCCACCCGGCCCGCATCTGGGGTTGCGTGGCCATTGTGTGGCTACCCGTCCCGCAGCAGGACGGCAAGCTTGCCACCTGCGGGCGTCCCTGTACCTTCCTTGGTGTCTCTCGCCAGTCCAAAGCGTGGCACTTCTGGGATCCCTCCCGGAACTACATCATTGAGTCATGCAACGCTCTCTTCTTTGAGGAGCTAATTTCTCGTGACCTCGTTTGCTCCGGCTTGTTGATGTCCCTCCTATCGCATGGGAGAGTGGTGAGTCCGTCCTCCGTCCTTCCGCTTTCGGGCAACACATCGCTTGCATCCACTGGTCCCTCCAGGTAGGTAGTCCCACCTGCATCTACTGGCCCCTTCTGCCCCGTTCGCGTCCCCTAGTCCCTCAGGACTAGCAGTCCAATCCGTGTCTGCTGGTCCCTCCGAGACAACAGCCCCGTCCGTGTCCCCTGGTCCCTCAGGACCCGCAGCTTCGTCCGCGTCCGCTGGTCCCTCTAGGGAAGCAGCCCCGTCCGCGTCCCCTGGCCCCTTATGATGAGTAGCCCCGTCCGCATCTGATGGTCTCTCTGGGCAGGCAGCCCCGTTCACGTCCCGTGACCCCTCAAGATCAGCAGCCGCGTCCACATGCGATGGTCCCACCGGGAAGGCAGTCCCGTCCGCGTCCCCTGGCCCCTCAAGGCCAGCAGCCCTGTCCGTGTCTAATGGTCCATCCGGGCCGGTAGCCCCGCCCGCGCCTCCTGGTCCTTCACAAAAAATAGCCCCGTCCGCCTCTGCCATTCCCTTTGACTCGCTCGCGGCTGCCGCCTCTTTGCCGTCTCCTGTCCCGCCGCACTACACGGGTGGCCCGGGTGGCAGCCTTCGACCTAGGCTGCCAGGGAGCGTGCAGACCATAACACCATGCCCTTTGGCACCTCGGCTCCTTGTCCCCCACGTGTCTTGTAGCCTCTTACTAGACCTGCTTCCACGGTCATGAGTTGGGACCCTAGCACCAAGGTCCTCAGCCTAAATTCATCGACTGTCATTGTAGACCTCCATCCGGGCTCCATACTGGGCTACCTCATGCTCCATCAAGAGCACCTGCAGAACATCACGGCCACCCTTGCACGCATCCCACATGGGGCTCGAGACGCACAGGTCCTCACAGTCTGCTCCACTACTCTCCCGGACAACCCAGCCACCCTTCACGAGGCTTGTGCTTCCTCTGAGGCCGCACACTGGGATGCTACATGCAACAATGAGCTATCCGCGATCCGGCAGTATCATGTCTACAACCTCGTAGACCTCACTCCTAGCTGGAAGGCCATCGGCGCCAAGTGGGTCTTTTGGCATAAGTGGAAGCCAGACGGGTTCTTAGACAAGCACAAGGCCCGCCACACAGCCAAGTGGTTTGCTCAGGTCCTTGGGGTCGACTACGACCAGATCTTCACCCCGGTTGGTCGTTTCTCCGCTAGCCGGGTGCTCTTCGGCCCGGTTGCCCAGAACGGATGGGAGCTGTATGAGATGGACGTGAGCAATGCCTTTCTCCATGGCTCGTCGGAAGGCAAGGAGCTCTACATGGTACAACCCCAGGGGTTTGACGATGGCACTGGCAAGGTCTAGCACCTGCGGAAGGCCCTCTATGGCTTGAAGCAGTCGCTTCATTGCTGGAACTAGGAGATCAGTTGCACACTTCTCAGCAGTAGCCTCCTTCGCAGAACTGCAGACCCCGTACTGTTCATCAGTCCACAAGATGAGGCCTTCACCACTCTCCTGGTTTACGGTGACAGCCTCCTCATCGCGCCACCAAACGCAAGTGCAATTCAGCGCGTCAAGGACCTGCTGCACACCGCCTACCAGATGAAGGACCTCGGGTCTGGCCAAGTTTTCCTGGGCATGGAGCTGGAGCATGATCTCTCCAAGGATATCCTACACGTCCACCAGGCCGCCTACATCCAAATCCTGTCCGTTCACTTTTCCAAGGACCTACCCCTCATTCTGAGCGCGTCCTCACCCATGTCACCCGACGGCCAGGTAAAACTAAAGAGCCATGGTTCAGACGTGGTGGAGGAGCCAGTTGACATGACCACGTATCTGCGGATCATTGGGTCACTGATGTTCCTGGCGACAATGACACGCCCAAACATCGCGTTTGCCATCAACCTCCTGTATCAGTTCTCCTAGGAGCTGCATCACCTCCACTTTGAGGCCACGGTCTGAGTACTGTGCTACGTCATTTTGACTCCACAGCGAGGCCTTATGTTCTGCCAACAGCCGTCTGTGGTTGCGATGGGCTACACTGACGTTGACTAAGCAAGTGGTCTAGACAGTAAGAGCCGAACTGGCTAGAGCTTCCTTGTGGGCGGCACGACTTTATCCTGGTGTAGTGGCGAGCAAGGCTGTATTGCATACAGCAATACTGAGTCAGAGTATGTGGTTGTTGACTCTGGTGCATGTGAGAGTGTGTGATTGCATCGCCCGTTGTTCAAGTTGTGTCAGTCCGTTGCATCCATCACGTTGCACTGTGAAAATGAGAGTGCCATGGCCATCACTGACAATGACGACGTGCATCACACACGCACAAAGCACATCAATGTCGAGCATCACTATGTGCCTGCATTTTTGCATGACGTCAGCATCAGTATCGTGTGGGTTGAGACAGCACGACAGTTGGCTGAGTTCTTCACCAAGGCTCTAAAGCGTGACTCGTTCAAGAAGGCTGTGAGTGCGGTCGGTGTGCGTCCGTGAGCTGATCTCTTTGCCCCTGCCTGCATATTTGCCTGTATGTCCTGGGGGAGTCAGCTTGTCTTGTGGGTGTGCCACTGCCCACCCATGTGCACTGCGCCTATGAGTCATGGGGGAGTGTTGGTTTTTGCTCACCTCTGCATGCACAACAAACTTGAACAAACTAGAGCTCTGTGCCTTGGTCAGGAAATCAGGTCACTGGGAACGTGTGTCCACCCGACAACCTTCACAACACCAGCAGTGACGCATTTATGAACAAAGTGGTTCTTGACGTTGATATTCTTGGTGAATGATGTGTTCCATGATTTTCAGCAGTGGTTTTTGTGCCCTGGTTGTCGCAGCGAAGAGTGATGCAGCGAATGGGTACACGCAGATGGTGGAAGAGGCGGCATAAGCAGACACTTCCACACAAACTTGAGCTGAGAGCAACATTCGCGGCTATGCTGGTGCTTCTTGCAACACAGCCATGTTTGTCACTCTTCCAAGACACAACAATGCCACCAACTAAGAAGATATACCCCAACCGACTGCAAGCATTAGTGTCATGAGCCCGGATATTGTCGGTATAGCCTGATACGCAATGTAGAGAGCAGGTATCAGACAATGTGAAGCGTAGCCACAAGACCCGATGACTCACATATAGTTAGTGATATCAACTCCCCTCCCTCCCACTCCCGTTGGGCCACATCAGGTGTTTTCATAGTCTCTGGCCTGTTTGGGGTCATGGGTGTAGAAGTTGGTGGAACTGCAGCAAGCGGTGTGGCAAAACAGTCACCAAGATTGGGGATGTAGGAAACCTGATGCATATGCAGTGCACGGTATGGACAGTCCCGCTTGATTTCCATGCCAAGGAACACTCGGGCGGGACTAAGGTCCTTCATTTTGTAGAATGATTGCAGAAGTGACTTCATAGACTGAACAGACGAAGGAATCAGAGAAGCAATGAGAAAGTGATGACAATAGACAAGGAAGACGACAAGAGGGGACGACAGAGGACCAAGAAATAATGCATGGTTGACTGTATTGTGGTGGTACTCCCCCCTCTTCTCAAGGGAAAAAGTGATTTCCATTTTCTAAGAGCAAGGGGATTACTTCAATCCAGACAAGGCCTTGCTAGGTCGCCAAAATTTGTTGGTGTCATCAGTGAAACCAGATGGCAGCAGAATATAGATCTCCTCATCCAAGGTGCCATGCAAAAAGGCATCGTTCACATCCATCTCCTAGAGTTATTGATCATGGTGTGCCACCAAACTGAGGACAGAACAAGCACTGGTGAAGCATCTAACGGGTGCAAAGGTCTCATCAAAGTCTACGCCAAGGTTTTGAGAAGTGCCCTTAGCAGTAAGGCATACCTTGTAGCAATCAACAGCACCGTCAGGATTTAGCTTACAAGGAAAGACCCACAACACATAGACGGCTTTGCAACCAGGTGGAAATTATACCAGTTCATACACCCCATAGTCTTGAAGAGCATCAGGCTCCACTTGCATGGACATCTACCAGAATTGATGGCCTCAGGAGTCTCACGTACAGTCCGGTCAGGTCCCAAGGGTGACAGGCCACTGGCAGCACAGCACACGGCAACATAGCCGCCACATAGGTGTCAACGGCACGAGGAGTAAAACTCCTCAGAGATTAGAGGGAAACCAAGGATAGTGCCAGGTTGCACAACTCCAATACCAAGATCATCCAGAGCAATGGTATCCAGGGCACACAGTCTTGGATCTTCCGACAAAAACCCATTGTGTGAAGGAATGGCTTGAAGCTGGCCCCACGAGTGTATGGCTCGGTGATGGCATGGCCTCCAGAATCAAGAGATTGAAGTCGACGAGGATCTTTGTGTGGTCAGCAGTTACATTTTCTTGATGGGAAAGAGGGCAGCCAACAGAGGCAGACCATCCCTATCGAGCCAACAAAGAAGATCCTACATGTGGTGCCAATAGGTGGTCACAGACCCAGATTCACCCATATTGAGGTCGCTAATTCTCCTCAGGAGGTCTGATGATGGCCTGGCAAGAATCCTGATAGGGACGCATTAGGATACTCCAAGCCTCATGGGTGTCAGGGTCGGTGCCGATAGTAGAGTTACTAATGAAGGACTCAAGGTCAGTGCAATCACTCTTCGGTGCAGCAAAGCCGAGGACCCTAGCTGCACGGTTTGCTTTGAACAACTGCTCAAGGATGGAGGAGTGTTACTTCAAAGTGTAGTAGGAGATACCCTCACCCTCAGCCCATAGGCAAAAGAACAGCTCCAAAGACATGTATCTTTCCACCTCAAGGTGGTAGAGTGGTATCTCAAACTCCTTTGGCCTGTGCTGAGTGCTAGCTGTACTGCATAGAGACCCTAGGACATTGGAGATATAATTCTACTGTTGCTGCTACTGAGCTACTGTTCGGACTGCAGAAGAGACCATGGTACCAGGCTAGCTAGGAAGAAGCAGCTGAATGGGTGTGGCCATCGGAGCATACTGTAATGTGCCTAGAAGTTTGTGCATGTTGTCAACCTACTGCTGATGAGTGGCAATAGGGTCAGGTGGAGGTTTTGTACTGGAAGAGTTGGACTGTGTTGCACTAGCGGTACCAGTTCCCGCCATGGGGATGGGCGATGGACCCTGCCCCTAAAACCATGTCTACTACTGGAGAACCGTGAAAATTTTCAAAAACAGTATTCTTACCATGTTTATGGAGGAATTGAAACAAGGAGACGAAATAACATTCCTGTGTTTTTTTTTTCTTTTGAAAACACCCCACCAGTTGATGGGTATCCATTAAGGTGAATTTACTGATATTCCTATTTTCTTCTTTTTATTCTTGTGGTTGGTGGTTGGCAGCCTGCTGGAGCAACGCGGAATCCTGCATAGCTTCCGTAGCTCCTGCCAAGGTGTTGCTACTGCTTTAAGCATCGTTGTAGTCGTCTTGGAGCTGTTGCTACCGCCCACACGATGCTGCTTCTATCATTACTTTAGCGTGCTACTGTTGCGATTGCTATGAGCTCCTGTGCAGTTGATGCTCGTGCAGCTGTTGCTGCTGCTATTGTTGTTACTACTGATGCTGGTGTGAGGGAATTGAGGAACCCCCTGAGAAATGTTCTATGTGAGAGGGCATGCTACATAGAACAAAACATAACAGAATGTGCTCTAAAAGGTGGAGAGAGGGCAAAGATGAGCTTTGAAGTTGAACTTACAAAAAACAAATAATAGTGTAAATATATTCTGACCGACGTGCGTGCAACTAAGTACACAAGTCCAATCAACCGTTGAGAAAATAACCTAACCTGGCTCCAAAACAACAAGAGAGGAGAACCCAACAGACTTACGGACTCCTCGGATGTCCAAATGATAAACCGAAAGAAGTATCATGTGCAAAAACAAAAACTCTATGTTGATGTGCTTCGTGCGCATGTGACACATGCCATCATGCTCCACTATGCATTGCGTGCTCTCATTGTCGCAACAGATGATGATGAAGCGGATAAGTTGGTGCAGCTGCTGCATGAGACGACACAACCAGATGCTCTCACAGACCTCAGGCCCCAATGCAACATACTCGGCCTCAGTTGAGTCCCGTACTACGTAATCCTGCTTTCCACTCTTCCATGAGACAGCTGTACCCTCAACGCGGAAGATGTAGCCCCGACCAGTTACACGCATCACCATCATTGACCTAATCGTTGTCAGTGTATCTGTCAACAACAACAGACGGCTGTGCGTGAAAGAACAAGCCTATGCATGGGGTAGATACAACGTACCGCACCATGTGTAAAACAGACTCCATATGGAGCTGTTGCGGATGCTATGAGAACTGCGACAAGAATTTCACAGCAAAGGCAACATTTGCGTGTGTCGTCGTCCCGAGGAACATAAGGGAGCCAATGACTAGGAGGTACGTCGTCACATTGGTAGGCTCCTCCAGATGATCTGGGTCTGCTTATGTGAGGAGCCTCTGCCTGGCGGGCATCATAGGCGTGGATGCAGAGGGGGTTGTGGCCAACAGGTCAGCAAAGCGCTCCCACAGCATCTTGACATAACTAGAATGATGCACATGTAGTGTGCAATCCTGGTGATCACGCTGGGTCCACTATGCTATGGTAATATCCACCCCGCTCGAAGGTAGCTGTGATCTCGAGGTTCCAACAACGTGGAGATTGCTTCAAACCATAAAAGGCCTTTCGGAGGCGCCTGACGATGTCTGTGCTGTCCTTGAACCTTGGAGGCTCGACGCGATAGATCTCTTTCTCAATATTACTGTGGAAGAAAGCAATATCCATGTCCATCTGGAGGAGCTCCCAATCACGTTGTACCACCTGACTCAGCAAGGCCTTTGCCGTGGTGTAGTTGCCAACGAGGGAAATGATGGCACAAAATTCCACACCAGGCACTTGGGAGAATCCCTTGGTCGTAAGACGCACCTTGTACCATTCCACTAAGCCATTTGGCCTCTCTTTCCTTCAAAAACCCAATGGGCTCATTAGGCCTTACGATGAGGCGGGAGCTTCATCTTCTCATAAACCCCATGCTCTTCAGTCGTGACCAGTTCCTATCTATACACCGTTTGGGGGCAGTTCCAACGTGCCCTGATACCTCTTTTATGTTCACGGCCATGTTTTGTGCAATTTCATAGTCCAAGTGTGAGCTTTCTAGTTGCCTCACGCTATGTTTGTAGGTGTTGGAAGGAGTTACGAGACAGTAACTTTTGCGAAGAGAATAACAGCATTTTTCATTAGCTTTTTTCTACATGGACATGAACTGAAGGTATAGTTAATCATCCCCATTTCATACACGCCACATTCAGTGTATTAGGTACATAGATTTGGGTAAATTCCATGACATTGTCTTAAGGGTTAATTGTCTTGTGTTCACATGGAAAACTATGGACATGGTACCTGTGCCTTGGGAATTGCATGTTATAATCTAACAACGGAAAAAAAAAAAAACTATGGCGTTGTGGGTCAAATGTAGAATGGACGTACATATCTCCTGAAACATTCCGAGTGGGCTTATTTGTAAATTAGATGTTTGACTTCCGAATCCGTGAGCTTGAACAGAAATTAACTTCATGTCGAGCGTAGTCTTGCTTTTACTTGATTGTCTTTTTTTCTGTGACAAACTGTGGAACTC
>SZWC01000492.1:20672-71186 GCA_023375785.1 Penium margaritaceum
GCAGCAGGGGGCACCCCCCCACCCCCCCCCTCCCCCTTCCCAACCTCAGCGACTCGGAGAAGAATTGCTTCGATGAGGGAGGTCCTCTCCGAATGGCCAATCAGTAGGGGGCGATGAGACACCCAGCCTGCGAGTGGCCAATCCAAGTCCACGTTCCTTTCCTTCTTTCCTCCCTCGGTGGCAAGTCTGTGGCCCAAAGGGTCCGGCCCAATCCTGCCACACCACACTCCTACCGATGCCGATGCCGATGTGAGGGGGCTGCAAGCGGCACATTGGCTGGTACCATGCTGCTTATTCTCCTTGTTCCCTCGGTTGAAACTCTCTGGCCCGAGGGAGTCGGAGGGACCGCACCACGCTGTTCATTTTCCTTTCCCTTTCCTCCCTCTGCGGCAACTCTCTGGCCCAAGGGAATCGGAGGGCCCACGGGGGCCCATGCTGCCTGTCTGCCTCCCAGCGCCTTGACTTCCCTCCCTACCCTCTCTGTCCTTTAGTCTGCTCTCCACAAACCCATCGCTTCTCTTCAAGTGAGAAGCTCTTTCTCAAACTGTGTGGGGCCCACACTGCCCATCCACCACCCATCTACAACCCATCCACCACCCATCCACCACCCATCCACCACCCGTCCACCACCCATCCACCACCCATCCACCACCCGTCCACCACCCATCCACCACCCATCCACCACCCATCCACCACCCATCCACCACCCATCCACCACGTGTCCACCACCCATCCACCATGTGTCCACCACCAGTCTCATCGTGCGAGCACACCCTTTTGTGTGGCACCCTCATCATCCCTTCCCCAGCAGCTTGCAATTGGGGTTGTGGTTATAACCATGACTCAGATTTTGGCCAGCCACCTTGAGTGAGCCGCCCCACAGCTCCTGAGAAAGTTCCCCAAACAATTTCCCGGGAAGTTTCCCAGAATGTTCCCCAGAAATCTCCACAGAAAGTTCCACGGAAAGCTCCCCAAAGAGTTCCCCAAGACGTTTTCCAACACATTCCCGAGAGAGCCGAAGCAGCAGCGTGCGTCGGTCACACAACCGCCGCACATCTCCAGGCTGAAGTGAAAAAAACTGAGACATTTTGCGAAACATCTCAGCTTTTCATTCGATCACAGGGCCGCCGCACAATCTCCAGGCTGGCACTCTCCTCCGACCCGGCTGTCGCAACAACCGCAGCAATCGCAGCAGCCCTAGGACAGCGGTGCGAAGTACCGCTGCCCAGCAGGCCCGGCGTTATGTCTTCCATCGCGCACGACACAGCGTGCCGACGTTATGTCTTCCATCGCGCACGACACAACGTGCCAACGTCATGTCTTCCAGCGCGCACGACACAACGTGCCAGCGTTATGTCTTCCATCGCGCACGACACAACGTACCGACGTTATGTCTTCCATCGCGCACGACACAACGTGCCGACGTTATGTCTTCCATCGCGCACGACACAACGTGCCGACGTTATGTCTTCCATCGCGCACGACACAACGTGCCGACGTTATGTCTTCCATCGCGCACAACACAACGTGCCGGCGTTATGTCTTCCATCGCGCACGACACAACGTGCCGGCGTTATGTCTTCCATCGCGCACGACACAACGTGCCGACGTTATGTCTTCCATCGCGCACGACACAACGTGCCGGCGTTATGTCTTCCATCGCGCACGACAACATGTTTATGCTTCCAAGGCGCTTTGCAAAGTGCTTGAGAACATAAACGACACCACGTGAGGTACCGCTGTCCCGCAGGCCCAGCAATATGTTTTTTTTCTCCAGCACGAAGCACTAAGGCCACGCCTAACCTTACGCTGGCAAACCAGCTGATTAGCCCAGGACTAGCCGTAACCCCAACTCCCCCTCCCCCCTCGGATAAGCACATACTGCCGTACGGCAGTATGTGCTTATCGACCACAGGAAGGCTCACCACCACTGTCACTGTCACTGTCACTGTCATCACAGCTAAGCTGCGGCTGCAGAAGCAGTGGAAGGAGCGGCAGCAGCAGGAGCAGCCGCAGCAGCCGCAGCAGCAGCAGCAGCAGCAGCAGCAGCAGCGGCAGCAGTAGCGGCAGGAGGAGGAGGAGGAGGAGGAGGAGGAGGAGGAACAGCAACAGCAGCAGCAGCAACAGCAGCAGCAGCAGCAGCAGCAGGAAAAGCATTCGATACTCTCACAGCCGTGATACCGGCGGCTAGTGTACTGGACAGTGGCACGACACAACGTCCCTCTCTCTCTCACAGCTGAGCTGACGATGACAGAGATGATGGCAAGAGAAGAGGAGGCGGAAGCAGCAGCAGTGCAGCGACCAACAGCAGCAAACCCACAGGCACAAAGCAGAATCACAAGTAGCTGCAGCTACAGTAGCAGCAGCAGCAGCAGGAGGAGGCGGCAGCAGCAGCAGTACGGGCACAGGCAGCAGGGGGAGCGGGAGAAGCAGCAGCAGCAGGAGTAGCAGGAAGTTCCTGTAAGGAACAGCAGCCGGAACAGCAGCACCACCACCACCACCACCACCACCAGCTTCCACAGCAGCAGCACCAGCACCACCAGCACCAGCAGCTCCACAGCAGCAGCAGCAGCAGCAGCAGAGGCAGCAGCTGTAGATACTCATCATCCACAGGCGGCAGCAGGCTAAACGGAACAGAAGCGGGCAAGAGATTTGGGCTGCCAACTCACCAGAAGGATTGCAGACGACTGCGCACCACTGCTGCGCCAAACATCTCTGCCGCCGCCGCTGCCGCTCCTGCTTCTGCTAGTCGTCCTGCTGCAGTTGCTGCTGCCGCTGCTGGTTTGCCTGCTGCGGCAGGCGATGCTGACGCAACCGGCGCATTCCCCAGTGCTGCGACCCCTACTGAAGGCACGCAGCTGGACGGTCGCAACAGTCAAGCCAGCCGTGGCCATCCCTCTCCTCTCCTCTCCTCTCCTCTCCTNGAGGAGGAGGAGGAGGAGGAGGAGGAGGAGGAGACGGAAGAAGGAAGAGGAGATGAAGGCGCCGATCAGACACCCCAACGCAAGTTCGAACCACCAGACCCAAGCCGAACTCAAAAGCTAAGTGGTTGAGTCTGATCTGCTGACGTCAGCAGTACTGCTTCGAAGATGTACAAGATCGGCTGACGTCACCAGCGATCTTGACGGTAGGAGTGAGGTATGCGCCGGTTGCTGCCGTAACACGCTGTCCAGGATGTCAAGAGCTTACACGTACGACGTTGTCGCGCTCACGGGAAGGGACGCCGGTAAGGCACGTGGTGGGGAGCATCCCTGTGGGTGCGACGAGGAACCTTCGGCGTCAGTGAGGAAGGGCGTCTTGCCGACCGGCAGTGAGACACGTGGACCATCTACTGCAGTCGAAAGAGACAGCAGGAAAATCTGCACAGGAAAGAAACTGAGGTTAACTTTCAGGTGACAGAGATTCTAAAAGAGCACACAACATTGTCATTATGGCAGCTACTTGCACACAAATGTCCACAATTTGAATGAGAGTACAGATCTCTGAAGTGTGTGGATGAACATGTAATGTGTCAGATTAAAACAACAGCATGCATACGCATCTTAGTAGACAGAATATTTAAGACCGGTTTTGTCTGACGTTTCACTTAAAACACAATTTCCAAAGCTTTTCAAACTTGCATCTCGTAAGCACATTCTAGTTCTGATTTATTTGATAAAGTTGTCACCTTTCTATCCCTTTGAAGGACAACATGCAGGTTGATTTGGTTTCGATATTACTATCAGCTTAGTTCACTGCAACAAAACAAAACCCCATGTCATGTTCCATGTGCAGACTCCAACGTGTTTGATGTGGTCATATGTTGGTGTTGACAAGGACATGATCTTTTACCATAGTTCTTGAAAAGGAATCAAAACGTTCAGCTATGTTTTTACAAAGTTAAGATAAGAAAAATTATTTTCAGCGTTATTGTAGGTTCAAGTTTATCAGGATGAACATTTTTTCATGAGTTCAATCATGTGTTATGGATGTACCAGTACATACTTGCTCAGAGAAAATTTATATACAATACGAATCAGCTAAATAAATCTCAGATTCTCCCCATTAATCTACTAAAAGCATCACATGACCATTTGCTACTCCAACGGATTAAGCCATCACAATTAAAACTTACATTCAAAGCCCTTGTCATTCTTTGGGGCATTTCCTTACGACGTTTGTTTTGAAACTCTTCATGTTTTCAACCATGTCCATTTATTTATGTATAAAAACCTTTCAAAATATATTTTTTCATTTCCAAGGGCTGGTGAAACTCATTAGAAATCTGTAATCATTCTAGCTAGGATAGTGGCAAACTTATCCATGGTACATCAATCACTTGGGCCTATGCCACGCAAGCAAGTAATGCGAGGCCAATAATTACTCTTGTTATTACTACAAATTCCAAAGGCAAATAAGCATGAAGTAGAATGCTACTATTACTTATATCAATCTCACACAATTGTGCAATATAAGGTTAGTAGATAATAGCTCCACCCTTGTAAGGTGAAGGGTACTTCTCATGTTCTTCATTTGTGTAAAGGAGTTTTTCTATGGATGTTTTACCATACCTTTCCATGAAACATGCAATAATTTTCAGTAGCTCATCACCTTCTATTTCACATCACCCTTGGTTAAATCAATGCAATTTATTTTGGGGATTGAAGTGGTTGAAGAACATATCATCTTCCAACCCGATGATGCAAGCAGTTAAGTTGAATAAAAACAAAAGATTGGTGACAATTACCATGGTTTGATTCGTGGAAAAAAACAAAATGGTGCCATGATACCATGAATTCAATCAAACACAAGGACGTTATGCTCGCTAAGTTGCCACTTTAGATTATGGATACATCATTCGTGTGTGCTTTTTGTGCGTCCATACTAAATGCATACACATTTTACAAAAAAAACAATTATTCTCCCAATAAAACACTTAAGTTAAAAATTCATTGGATAAACTTTGAGGGTTTGTTTATCCACTTGTCGATTCATTGGCTTCCTCTCGTATGTATTGGTGTGTGTACTTTGCCTAGCTCCTCGTGTAAGGGAACATGGGTACACTTTTATTCCCCTTGCCAATCATATCGTGTAAATCATTGTAGCATGGCAGTGCCACATCGACAGGTCAAAGGAGCCATTTGGCTCAAGCGGGGTCACCTGGGACTATGGGCGGTGAGACAAGATGGCTTCAGGATCACAGACCCTTAAGCACCGCGGTTTTGGCCTAGTCGGCCAAGGATACCGTTGAATCTACTACATTGGTATCAGAGCTCTAGGGCTCGAATCCCACATCTGGATTACCGTAGATTCCGAGATGCCTCTCACTCCTAGTGGGGGGAGTGTTGTGTGGCAATGCCACGCTCACCGGTCGAAGGAACCACATGGCTCGAGCGGGGTCACCTTGGACTACGAGCGGTCAGACGGGATGGCTTCAGGGTCCAAGACCCTGAAACACCGCAATGACCAAGTGTGTTGCTATACTCTTTGAACTCGTTAGCTGTTCTCCCATTCTCATCATAAGTATTTATCCTTTAGCCTAATATTCCCATTTGTTTCTCATTATTTCCATTCTTTTCAATAGTTGGCATGTCACATCATACCACATTCTCATTAGCCACCACCCATTGTTGTCATCGGGAAAAAATCTATACCTTAGAGACCATACGTATGGTAAAGCAAGGGCTCTTTTCAAATATGATTCTAATTTTTCCATCTAGTTTGTGGTGGTTTTCCCTGTATGGAGCATTAAAGCCCCTCCCTTAGGAGGCAGTCTAGCATGTTTAAGTAATTGACAAGGACAATGGAATCGTCCCATGTACACAACTACAAGGATCACACACTCAGTGCATGGTTTTCCTTGTTTATGGAAAGTTAGACCACCACCTTATGGAGGGTTTTAATGGAAGAGGATAGTGTATGAGAGTGACACATTGTCTATTCACTGATTTCAATAAGATTTATAGACAACAATCTTTGGAATTTCGGAAACTTCACATACACATTCAAAAAGTGCAAAAAAAATATCACGACACTTTTTGTGCTCCTTTACGAATAATTATATAACTTCGGACGCCATAAGCTCCTGGTTTCAATATCATGGTGGACATTAGTACTATAACAAAGGAAGATACATGCCACTTCTCTCTTCCGACATACCATGTAACAATGTTCCCTCCTTTAAGAGATGGAGTTTTTTAATTTAAAGACACATCTTGAACTAGAGACATTTTGACCATCCAAACATTCCAAGACTTAGTTAAACACACATTTTTTGGGAGCAAGAACACAGTTTTGCACCACCATATCTCGCCCAAAAAAATGTGCCATTTAATCATTGAATGTTTATACTCAGCCCCCCTTAGGGAGTGTGTGTATGAAGGTCTAGACATCTCAAATGTCCCACGATAACATGTTCCATGAATGAGGAAATCCAGTATGTTGTTTGAACACGTTATGACAACATAGAAAGGCTTTATACAATACTTGTTGTAACAACAATAGAGTTTTCGTAATAAAGAATATGGAACTAAAACACAATCCCACATGATTGTAGTACAAAGAGAACAAGAAAATGGTGGTCTTGCCATTTTGGTTGAGACGCACTGCTCAAAGGATGAACGGGGTCATCATGGACTTCTTTTCTGTAAATGCATATCGAATCCAATCATTCCACGTGGAAATACCACATGGAACATGCCCCAAGCTGCGTTTCCCGAAGGTGGTGTGAAACCATAATTTATTCACCATGGCACCCCTCTTGTCTAAATCGTTACTAAGTCAAGATCCTGACTAGAGTCCTGCTGTAATTTATTCTGTATGCATTCTCTTACCAAAGATCCTTGAAACATCAGGCTTGAGTTCACAAGGAACATAGAATATACTTAACATCATTTTACCCATAAAGATATTGTTTATGAGCTTCATTTTCCTCTTTGATTCAAACTATCCTGGTTCTTTCTTACTCAAATAGGTGTCCTTTCTACATGCATCATCGTGTTAATTTTTACAAAATTCACATTCAATAAAGTTTTAAGAATGTTTCATCATGTTCACGCACAATCAAACAAACTCTCATGTGGTTTGTGTGATATGGGATCCTTCATACAGAATCTCCATGTGGCCTTTTAGATCTTTCTTAGATGAGACAACGGAGGCCTTTGGATGTTTTGCACACGTGGTGGCACTTATGTACTGCAACACATTACATGTTGACTTCACGAGAACGTATTGTTTCATCCATCAAGTATGCTTTCAACAATTACTTGCCAATGTTAAAGAGAGTGGAAGGTAAACTAATTCTCCAACGTACTATATGCTAGCTACTCAGGTGATGCTTTCTCCTCCTTTTACAACCAATAAATCATGTAGCTACGTAACAATCATCCCTTCCTTAAGAGAACTACGAATATTTTGCACATGATCTGTTCCTAGCAGTTTCTCCCGCGTTGGTACATCACTACCATCTTCTCAATACATACAATCAATGATTCAAACATCACTCCATCCCATTTGCAGCCATGTCTTCAAGTTGTTGTTGACCGTGCATACGTAAACGAAATGCTTTTTTACAACCCTTGGACTGGCTAGCAGAACTCGACCAACATGCACCAAGCCAATTCAACTCACATGCTAGCTTGATCTTATACTTGGGAAGCACCAAGGGCCTAAGACATGGTTTCTAAGCATCTTGTTCTCCTTTCAAAAGCTGTGCTCGTGAAAGGAGGTGACTTTGGCTGTCTGGCAAGTGCAATTACAATGAAGGCGTGCCATCAAACACAAAGGATGATGTTTGGAACAAAATGATGCTCATGTTGACCATCATATTGTCATTCCCTTAAGACATTTATACCGTGGAGTGATTTTCACATCCCTGAAAAAATAAGTAAACATTCAAATTTACAATGTCTACATGTTTGGGCATATTTCAATCCTAGTTGGATGCTCTCAATGGTATGGCCAGGATATAGGCTTGCTGTCAAGTACATTCCAACAACGTTTACCTATTCTAGAAAACCTATACGATGCAACTTAAAAAATCACTTGAGAGCAATGAGGGAATGAAGCAAGGGACGAGAGGCAAGAGAGTGCCAAAATGTTGATATTGTATAAGAGACAGCAGTCATCCTTGATAGTGACGTGTACAACAAACATTGAATTAGAAGCGATGACATCCTCCTCTTCATTCCCTTGTATGTCCTGGTCAAACATGATGTTCAAGGTGTCCGTGTCCGCCATGCTCCAAAAGCTTGTTGTCTCACAATTTTGATGCCCGTAGGTGACCAGGGGTTGCAGACAAGTGCACCCTTGGTCCGCAAATGTGTCCATCCTCAATGCATTTATCCAACCACTATGTCTTTCATGTGACACATGTTCATGTTAATGTTGTCATTTGTCTTCAGATGCTTTCCCACCCATGCCATGTAGGCCTTGCTCGCTTTTGACTTGAATGAAAATTGTAAGCCCACATCAGAAGGCTATAATATGGATGTACATCCAACGGGGTTATGGACGATGAGGACGAGTGGAAACCTCTCACGCATCCATGACTGGAACTAATGAGATTCTTGCCGGCTGTAGGCATCTAGAGTGAGAAGAAGCTTCGCATGCTCGATAGAGAGGTTTTGATGTTAATAATTAGACATGGATGAAGTAGGGCTCCAACGCTATGCTGAACCACTCCTTTGAGGTCTTGACGCTTGTCTAGTGGTTGTGATTGTGGCTGAAGTTCCATGAAGGCTGAGTTTTTGCCTGGAGGATAGCACGCATTTGTTTTCCATGTCCAGATGACCTAAAGTGGCAGATTCTCGCCATCAACGACCAGAGCGATCATGGCAATGACTTGGCACTTGCTGTCCTTTCCTAACACCTTCACTTCCTTCATACCATGTAGCGTGTACGTGTACGATGGCGCTAGAACAAGATACACTCCTATGTGGCCAGGGTTGACCACCAATGAGTCTGTGATGCTATGTAGATGGACTAGGAAAGAATTTCGTTTGATCACGATTGTCACACATGCATCCCAGTCATCAGGAAGTTTCAGGGAGGCCATGATCATGCATTGCCATGACGAGCCCAGCTGACCAGCCATATACGTTTCCCACCACCCTTGCAAAAGGAATCCTTTGACCATCTTTCCTCCCACACACATGATGTCACGCTCTACAATGATGGACAATATCATGTCGTGGATGGTGCTCGAGCAGCATGGAGGGCCACAATCATGCATTCACTCTAGTTCTATAAGAATCTCTCCATTCACTCCAGGGTGCTTTGTCAAATATCCCATGCGTCCGCATCTTCCCTGTACCCTCAATGGCATTTTTTTTGCTTCCTTGATAGGTTTAGGCGGTGTTGCTACAAGAGCGTTGGCATAGATGGGACACAGATGCAGTGTGTCTTTCTCATATTGACCACAAGTAGTTTCTTGTAACTGCTTCAGGTACATGAATAGTACATGTGGCAAGTAGCAGTTCTAACTTATATGTTCGATTGCCTTGTTCAAGGATCTGGTTTACACAACTACGGTACGGATGATGGTGTCGTACCTAGTCCATGGAAGTCAATGTACTTGCCCCTCTTTCCATTGTCAGCCAATGAAGAGTTGTTAGACGAAGGATGTAGGGATAGTAGATTCTTGCGATCGGTGATGGTGTTAGCAAGGGTACCTACTACGTCAAATACTACAACATCGTTAAGCTCCTTGAAATGGGATTTGAATGTAGTATGGTCCTTTAGCTCACATGCTATTCTTTCTTTAGTTGTGAGGGGTATTTTGGCCGCCTCGTCCACCGCATTGTCCTTGGAAACACCACGAACATTGCTTTCATCCGAACTCTCCATGCAACAACTATAACTACGCTTCGAGAGCTTCTTGTGTACACTCTCATCTTAGGATGGCTATAGTTTAGCTGGTGATTCCAAAACCAACACTAGCAAGAGGACGTCAAGCACTATGTTACGTGATGGAGAAATGGGTGGAGGAAGAACGTGCTGGTGCTCGCGTGAACGCTTGGATCCACACCATTGGTAATGGACAAGGGCTGGCCCGGGTGCTACCAGTGCTTGAGAAACATTCTCACAGTTTTTAACTCTTGTTACCTTCCAAAAGAAAGAATGTAGACATGGCATGTTTGCTAGCTGAATGTTTGATGTTGCATGCTCGTACACAATGACAACTTTTTGGACTCACTATAGTCCTCGACCAGCTCACCACGACCAAGCATTGTATTGCAATGATTCCTCGTTGAAAACATCCCAAATTTGACAACAGCTACCAACCAATGTTGCCTTTTCATTGTGCACGTAACTGGCACCACAATGGTTAAGGAGCAAGCAACAGAAAGGATAATTTGGAGCATGAGAGGTGAAAAAAATACAAACCAGGTTTGTCTAAAGCCAATACATCAGATTTTTGTCCTTGAATGAAGAATAATGGCTACACATTGGAAAACCGAATCAGTCGAGATATAAAAAATTTGTATGGTGGATTTCAAATCATTGATAAAATGAAAGCATTTGAGGAGTTGCCTTTTATCATATTGTTCTGATAGCATCTTCATAAAAAACAGGATCCCAATAACAGGTTTATCTCGTCTCCCCAAACACCTTAACTATATTGGTGGATTGTTTTCCAAAGTGTTTAAAGTAGCATCAAACTTTAAACAAGTGTATTGATTCACTTATACACTAAAGCGGCTCTACCTCAGATACACTACCCAATAAGCTATAAACCAAGGGGGTGACATGTTGGACCTAGTGGTTGTAGGGGAACCATAAAGGATACCCAGGTCTCACTCATGAACACTACAAATGTTTAGGGGAGCCAATACACACCATTGGTGAGAAGTGTACATCATAAGGATCGCACACTAGGAGTGAACAAAAACCCATCGTATTTGGGAGAATTGAGTCAATGCACGATGTTGTCCCTTAGCAAAGTATGATTACATCATATCTGTATATCCTGTGTTCTCAGCTTTACAACACATCCAAGCAAGGCCGATTTAGAGCAGTAGAGCCCTGTTATGGCCGTCGGATTAATTGTTTGTGGATCCGTCCACCATGCCTTGCACACTAGGCCAAGGGAGATGCTTTCACGATGACCTATCAAAGCATCCTTCTCTAGCCCATGAATCATAAAAGTCCTAGTCAAGGAGGTCTCCTTGTGTGGCCTTAATACATTTAGAGCCTGTTGAAGGTGAGCATGGATCATCAGTAGTGGATTATCCTGTCACTCATAATGCAAAAGCATCCCAATGGTTGACCCCAACTATGCACCGTGATGTGATAGGTCTTCCTTGGATGTGTCCGCGAAACGAAAATGGCTAACCCATCAATGTCGGCGTTGTGACATGCACAAAAATCATTGTATGATGGTTAAGGCTAACAACATCAAGGAATTGCACAAATTACTGGAGTTGAACACGTATTAAGGGAAAACAACTAGATGTAAAGTGGAACCACTGTATGTTTGATTTAAAAACACGATATGATATTGTCCCTGGTTGACAACTAATGGTTACACATTGAAATTCATATTTCATCACAAGGTCAAAGTTCAGTATGATATCGTGTGGCCATGAGACTCAATACACAGTCATTGAATGGAACATACTTCACTATGCAAGGTGTGAAGTCCTACTCTAGGTAGCATTTGTGTTCATTGGTTTAGATACGGCAGTGTATTACACGTGATGCTAGACGTAGAGGAAGAACTGAAACGTGAAACATTTTGTTTAAACACTGATCATGATGTAAGAGTTCAGACTCCAAATCCTTGTCAAAGGTTACAAAATGACATATCGACACGCTGGAGGGGTTTTTTCCTCGTGGTCACTACGGGAGCAATTGTCACCAATGACCGATGTAAGGAGACTGAGAAGGTTTCAGTTCGTATAAGCCTATATTTATTCGTACATTGCATCCTCGCTTTTGGCCCTAAACGAGGGTGATAAAGCTTCTAACATATGAATTTGCATGTATTTTTTCTCTACACAACTTAATACATGCAAACGTTCTTGGAAGGCTTGTTAAAAAAAAAAACTTATATGCTTCACCATGCAACAGTCATTGGAAGGCTTGTAAAAGCAATTCAAGCACTCAACAAAAACCATGTTTTCTTTTTCCACAACTCCATTCATAGTTCACTTATACAGACATGCATTTGTCCTTGGACCTTGAAAGTGCTACTATTATAATGAATTACAGTGCCTATTCCTGGATGCAAAACTCGATAGATACACAATCAACACAATGTTACACTCAGGGGTTGAGGGTTTTGTTTTTTTTCTTCTCCTGGCTCCTTCTGGGCCACGGTAGTGGGGCCAAGCAGGTTCCCTTCTATCGTAAGGGGCAATTTTGTACCCCTTCACTCAAAAGACTAGCGCACCAAGAATCAGGTTCCCTTTTATCATTAAGGGTGTTATCGCCCCCACCCCCACTCAAATCCCTCACAAAGCTTTCCTCAACTGTCATATATCTGTCAATGATAAGGATCGTTGATCGTCGATTGTCATAGATTGAAAAACGACGAGTGTTTTCTGACATTATCTCCAAATACATTTTATGTGTTTTTCACTTGTCCATGAGATACACGGACCATATACACTCCCCCAGTAAACTTTGCCCTGTTGGGAGGGGGGATCTCCATCTCCCATGCTGCACCCTCCCCAAAGAGGTAAAGTGTATTCTCTATGATCTGTGCATCTCAATGACATGTGGAAAATTCACTGAGTGTAAAAACAATACACGGCCCAGCTACTCCACTCTAATACTCTCGTAGCTTTGGAAGGGGGGAGGCCAGGGTCCTGACCACATGATGACCGTTATGCAATCTGGTTTCCACACATGTGGATGTCATGTACTAGTCAACGTTCTCCCATCATCAATCATCATCCATCTACTGATAATCACATTGTTGAGTTTGGATCATCGATTGTCATAGATTGACGGTCAAAGAATGCTTCTTGATGTCATATCCTAATACACTTTGTGTATTTTTCACATGTCCGTGAGACACAATGACCATAGACACTCTCCGAATACACTTTACCCTTTCAGGGGAGGGGATATCCGGCTCCAATGTTGCCCCCCTCCAACCAGGCAAAGTTTAATAGGAGAGTGTCTCTGATCTCTGTATCTCACGAATGTGTAGAAAATCACTAAGTGTATCAAACACTTAGCGTATTAAAGTAATTGTTGTACAATACACGGCCGAGCTACAACACCCTAATACACTCGACGCTTCAGGGGGGTGGGGTCTCGAAAACGTGTTTACCAATCTACAATCTGGTTTCCGAACATGTAGATGTCACCTACTAGTTGACCATTGTCCATTGTTGATTGTCATCTATTTATCAAAGATTGAATCACTGGTTTTCATTCGTTGATTGTCATGTAACGAAGGTCTACGGATTTTTTTTTATATTGTCTCTAGATACATGTCTGTGAGATAGATGGACCATTGGCACTCCCCTAACACACTTTACCTTTTTGGGAAGGGGGGGATCTCCGGCTCCCATGTTGACCCCCCCCCCCCAAACAAGTAAAGCTCACTAGGAAAATGTCTATGATATTTGTATCTTGCATACACGTGAAACATACATTAATTTTATTGTAAACTTATTGTATTAAAGTATTAGGTATGCAATACACAGCCCAGCTATACCACCCTAACACACTCACCACTTTTAGGGGGGAGGGTCTGTGGGATGTCACCTACAAAGAAAATTTGCAACATCTGCGGAAGTACGATTGTTATGGAGCTTATTTTCTTTCATATGGTACAGTTCTAAAGTTAAACACTCACTTTACAAAAGTAACCCATCAGAAAGTATGAAGACATACGTACGTCTATCGTACATTTAGGCCGGAATATCGTATGTTAAATTTCCCACATCACATTCAATTCCCAATGCACAAGTATCATATACATGATTTCCTACATAAACAAAAAATGACTACCTCTCTAGAAAAATTCATGGAAATTACCTTATAATACATACTCAGCACACTGAATGTGCCATGTATAAAACACCCTCATCTAACCATACCTCGACGACTGGCAGAGAGCCAGTGAGGGTCTTATTGTCAGCCATCCCTTGCTATGCCGAGGGGTGGTTGTTCACCGCCACTCACTTTAGAGAGGAGGGACGGCCAAACTGGCCCTCCCACTACATTCCATCCCATTTGGTAGGAAGTGTATTGATTCATGACCAACAAGTTGGTGTGCCAGATAGCAAGGCATCAATAGTGTAAAAGAAACCAAAAAACTCCAATCACCAGTACAAGATGAATACATGCAAGGCACCTTGACATAAGCATTAACAGGTAGATTAACACAGCTTGAGACCTCCTTCATTCGACAAGAGTTTCCATGCAAAAACCATCTTGAGTATTTCTAACCTTGTATGTACACGAATGGCATCTAGCAAGGATGCTCACAACTCTCACGTTAAGGTGGTCCTCCCTACAATGTGCCGTCTTGTGTGTTATGTACCAAACGTAAATGAGTCCATGATCTTTCCGAATGGATATTTCTATTATTACACAAAAAGTCCATTGCTTTGCGAGACCGAGATATTCACTCTGATGTTTGAGGACAAACCGGCCAATTGTCCCCGCCTCCAGTGAATCTTCTTGATCCTTCCTACAACTTCAACCACTCTCAAACATCTATGACAGAACTGTCACGACATTTTGGTTCACTTCTTGATGCACGGAGAAAAACCTAGATTTATGAAGATGCACATTGCATATTCACTGTTGATTCTTGAACACCCCCAATTTCTTTGTCAACCTTCTCGAATCCAGTAACTAGTGACACGAATCCACACACGTCGCTCGACAATCGACCCAATGACCCCAACTAAGCCTCATTTGTACTTGATACTTGTTTATATATGTTCAATCATTTCAACAGTTGTCATCAAAGTACACTTGCCACGAATTACAAATTTCTTGAGTGTCCTAGATTCTAAATCGTGTTCAGCCTCGCAACTTCTATCTGTTCACAATCTACGCTTTGTTTTGCATAACACTTGGTATCAGAGCACAATGGTGCTTCAGAGGCATTAATTTACCCATCCCGAGGACTACCTCGCACAAGCCTTTAGCGCATCTCGCACGTCAAGACAACATAGACTTCATGACTATGACGTGAGGCGAGCGAGCGCAACCGATGACCAGCAGCGGATCTTTGGCGACAACTTTAGCGATGGAGGAGCAAAATGTGCTAATGCACGTGCTCAAGCAGCAAGCAATAGAAAACGCTGGCATGGCAGGCTATGCAACCATTAGATCAAACACTATGGCTTTGTCGACCAAACCAGTCATGGACCCAACGGCGATAAACCAGCCGTCCCTACTAACAGCCTTGACGACAATAGTGGGGACGACATGTGGCACTGGATGACAGGTGCAAATCAATGAGGAACTAGCAAACCGGATCTCCGTGCTCGAAGGAATCAAAAACCATCTACTCCAACAACTTAAGAACATGATGGAGGATCTTTGCAATACAAGTGCATGAGAAGCGATGCTTGTCAAGAGAAATTCCGAACTCTCAAGCGAACCCAAAATTCATCCAGCTCCACCTGTACCATTTGATCCTGCAAATCCAAAAGGACCAACGGTTTGGATGTGACTGACAAGTTTGGAGGTGTACTTCACCGCTGCTAGGGTCAACGAAGAATAAAAGAAGATTTGCCGCACGGCCGCGTGTTTGCATGGCACGGTGTTAAGTTGGTGGTCCGAGCTAAAGACCATCCAACGATAGCAATTGACTGGCGGAGCATCATCAACAACCAACGGCACCCATCTCATCTTGCCCACTGCAGGTGTTCTACCCTTGGATTAGATTAACCCACAATGTCAAGACATGTTGACGCCACCAACCAATTGGAAACAATTCTCGCATGCGATTCTCACATTCTTTGGACGACTCAATAAAAAGTCCAACACACTGTACAAACTCCAGCATCTCCGTTAGTGGTCCAATAGGGCAGAGTATACATGGAAATTCTGTGAGTTCATCACCTGAGCAAACTTTGCCCCTAACAAACTTTGTTTTCATGGCAACAATGGCCTCAAGAGAGATATCCAAAGAGAAATCACCATTTTCGGCATCCAAAACGACTTAACCACAGATGCTTGCAGTATTAAAATGGATCGATAGCGCCGACTACAACACTCGGATCCATGAATCATATGGCTAGTAACCTCCTCACCACAGTTACATTGGAAATAGAAGGAACCAGTTGGCAGACTCATCGACTCCAATAGAAGATGACGCTGTCGACCATAGAGATGCGCGAACTTACTAAAACTGCGAAAACGTTAGGCACATCACTCGCACTTGTTGGAGCAAGGAGTAGGCCAAAGGGAGGGGGAAGTCGTAGAAGAACGAGTCAAGAAACAGCAAAGCAAAGGAGTAAAAGGCATAACTCTTGCCCATGAGGAGTGATTGTACGAGACAATCACCCATCTGAACAGCTTACATCACCACAAAGGGCTTTTGAGATCAAAAAATTTGACGAGGGGTATGAGAACGACCAGCCGGCGATACTCCTGAAAGTTCATCCTTGATGATGCAAAAGTCGTAGAATGGTACCATCACTATCGAATAGAGGAGCTTCACATAGCTTCATGAGCAACGACAAGGTTTGCAAACTGGGTTTGCAGGTCGTAACAGGGGTGTTTCAAGGAAAAACTGTCGATGGGAGAATACAGATATGGAGACTTTGAGAGCCCTTACGACTACAAGTGGGAGACATATGGGATGTAATGGTCTGGAGTTTTTGTCCAATTAGCGATTACAAAATCATCCTTGGACAAGATTTCTCGTACCGGCATAATCCGTAGGTCAACTGAAACAGTGGCGATATTTACGTGGAAATCGGCGACGCAAAACAACAACTTACGTGCGGGACGGAAGTTGACAGTGGAAGTAGTAGGGGTAGACGTAGAAGAGGAAGCCATGGTAGGCGATAAGCAAAAATCTGTGTAGCCCATATCGATCAATGTGGCCAAATACTACATGTAACGAGGGGTTCATGCGTGGCTCATACATCTTTAGCCATTGGAATCTTAAGTGGCAACAGCTAACCCATCAACAGCCTCATCAACCTCATCGGCATGAACAAAGTTTGTGATGGTACCCGAGGAGTTTGCACCACTTTTGTAGGAGTTTGCAAACGTCTTTGCTGACGAACTCCCAATAACCTTACCTCCTCAGCGAGACATCGACCATTGCATCAAACTAAAACCGGGCAGTAGACCTAAAGTCTAAGGGTCCTATCCGATGAGCGATCATGAGCTGACCGAGCTAAACAAGCAACTCGATGAGATGCTTGGTCAAGGGTGTGTCCTTCCATCCATGTCATCATACGTTGGACTAGTACTGCTTGTAAAAATGAAAACCGGTGATATACGGATGTGCATGGGCTATTGGGTATTCAAAGACGCTACCGTCAAGAACCGCGACTCTCTTCTCCTGGCTGGCGAGCTTTTTGACCAACTCGGAGGGGCTCGCATTTTTTGCAAGATCGACTTGTGCAACGGTTATCACTAGATACGCGTGGCAAATGCTGACATCAAGAAGACAATGTTCTGAACTCGCTATGGGTATTCTGAGCTCACAACGATGCCGTTCCAACTGACCCTGGCGACATTCATGGAAGCAATCAACAGCATTTTCTGACCAAACCTCGACAATTTTGTCGTGGTGTATCTAGACGACATTCTGGTGTACATTTGCACCCAAGAGGAGCACAATGGGCATCTTTGAAAACTCTTCGAGTTTTTACAAAGAGATTCTTTTTTGGAAAACTCTCAACATGCGACTTCGTTTGTCATTTGATCAAGTTCTAGGCCACGTCATCAGTGGTGGATGGATAACCATGGATCCGAAAAAAGTGGCAATAGTCGTTGATTGGCCAATGGCAACCAGTGCTCAAGAAATTCATGTTTTCCTCGGCTTTTGAAATTACTACCAGTGATTTCTACGGGGTTACGCTCTGGTGTCAGCGCATCTTTCTAACCTCACTCAAAACAAAACGAGTCGCAGTGGGAAGACGACAAACAAGGAGCGTTCACCGCTTTGCGGAACGCTCTGACATTGGCGCCAACCCTACGATTAGCTGATCCAACAGTCGACTCCTTCATGGCTATAGATGCGTTAGACTGAACTATTGGCATAGTCCTCTTGCAAGACCAGGGTAACGGTGAGCAACTGGTTGCCAACATGTTTAAAAAACTATGAGGACCGGAACTCAACTACGTGGTATAGAACAAAGTAATACTAGCAATCATGAATGCGCTCAAGACATGGCGATGTTGCTTAGAGTGTAGCCGTTGCATCATGCGGAACGACCACCATGAGTTGAAATATCTGAGAACAAAGCCAAAACTCAGTCAACACCAAACCCGATGGATGGAGTTCCTTGAATCCAGGTGCGGCTACGATATCAAGTACGGGACAGGAAAAATCAAACTCACAGACACACTCACTCGCCGACCGGATTTAATGGATGAGGTGGTAACGCTATAGCTACAACAAGGCCCGTACCTTAAGCGGTTGTTTGTACGAGACTACAACCAGCATGGCGGATATGACAAGGCAAATTTATATCACGACATACCCTATTGATGGTGGAGCTCCACTCCCCAAGTAGTGGCCCCCCCAAACGACAAACTTCACTGTATGCTGCCTAAAGAATGCCATGACACAGGACCAGGTGGACAATTGAGAAGGGACAAGACGTTGAAAAAGCTGGCAAAACATTATTGGAGGGACAAGATGCAGTCCAACGTGGCCAATATCTACAAAATCTGTGACACATGTCAGCGACAAAAAACCCATCGCACATGGTCACCCGGACTTCTGCAACCGCCCCTTATTCAGACGGATCCATGGGCGGAAATCTCCATGGACTTTGTCACAGGATTACCGGTCACACTTAAGAGATGTGATGCAATCCTTGTGGTCTTTGACGAGTTTTCCAAGTTTTCTATCTCCGTCATTGCCGAGGGAACAACATGGCTATTTTTAAACGATATCGTGCGACTACACGGCGTACCAAGAATCATCACAAGTGACAGAGACGATCGATTCACCAGTTGTTTTTTATGCAAATGGATGACTCGTTCCAACATCAGAATTCAAGTTTTGACGGCGTTTCATCCTCAAACCGATGGTAAACCCGAGCAAACCAATCAGACACTCAAACAGTTTCTCTAAGCATTGCGAATCACACGGGAAAACTTGGGCACAAAAACTTTCGACCACCGAAATTGCATATGTTTTGACACCTTCCACTACAACAAGTAAAAATCCGTTCAAAGTGGTGTATGGCAAGCTTTCCGCCACAACAATCAAACTACACAGCCGCAGCAACATTCTCGTAGTTGACGTTCAATGGCGATACTTCACCACCATCTAAGAGGAAGCACGACAGAAAATCACAAAGACAGAAACATCAATGAAGCAAGCAGCTGACCGACATTACACTAACAACATGTTTGCCGCTAAGGACAAAGTCCTCCGTAGCTTGACGAACATCAAACTCCACAGAGTTGACTATTCAAAGCACAACCCCTGATGGTTGGGACCGTCTGAGATCATGTGCATGCTAACCCCTGTGGTTGTGTGACTCAAACTCCCTGACACGATGCAAGTTCATCTGGTGTTCCATGCTAGCAGACTCAAACAGTACCAAGACCCTAAAGAGAACTTCCCCGGCAGGGATGTCCCGTCCCTGACTCCCATTCAAGTGGATGAGGACATGGAGTAAATCATCAAGGACATCCTTGGCCATCAAGGACAAGGCAAAACGACATAATATCTCGTCAAGTGGCACGGCTATGACAACGCGCATAACAGTTGAGAACCTTGCAATGACCTCCGAGACATCAATCACCTAATCAAAGGCTATTACCGCCGTCACCGGGCCCCATCTGTACGTGCATCGAGACGTCGCAGCTAAAAGGGGGAGAAGTGTTACATACCAAACGTACTCGAGTCCTTGATATTTCCGAGTTGGCATTTCTATCGTTACAAAAATAGCCCATTGCATCGCGAGACCATGATATTCACTCTGACGGTCGAGGACAAACCAGCCAACTTCCCTTGCCTCCAGTGAATCTCCCCGAACCTTTCGATAACTTGGACCACTCTCGTGAGTCTACCACAGAAGCATCGCGACCTTAGGCGACCAAAAAGGTTGTGATACTTCGTTCAGAAGGTGGTGATAGTTGCGAGGCACAACCAAAAGTTTGTGCCTCGCAACTTCTACCTATTTACTATCTACTCTCCATTCGGCAAAACATTGTGCAACCTGCCAACTTGCTTTGGTACTCGTTTACTACCTAGTGGAAAAGCAAGATTAAGGCTCCGATGGGTCATGTTCAGGTCTACAATCAAATAAATGAATGAGACATTTTGTATCTACCAACAAATAAAATTCACTTTCTCAGTGTTGTAGTAAGAAAATGACTCGTGTTGGCTGCCAGCAATATGAACTGTTGGTGGTGGTTGGACGATTCCTTTTCCGGTGTAAAAGGCCAGCATGTTCATAAAAATATGTCACGTATCATCCTACTTGGTGGAATTAACAAATGGTATGTCACTAGCCCAATGTGTGAAGCAATAGAAAAGAACCTAGCTCCAATTTGGTAGAGGTTCTTGTACCACTTGCACATCCAGCCACAGTTTCTTAGTATTAAGCAAGATCATGTTGTTGAAATTAAAGAAGACATGACGATCGCTTTGTTGACATGTACTTTTTTGTCATTTCCGTGCTGCACAACAGCAACCCTTTGCCCCCTTATATTGAAAAATGTATACACTTGACAAATTCTTCATAAAAAATAGGATAACAGCCTCTTCTCCTCTTTACCAAAAAACAAGGAGACAATCAAGGCTGACCAATATTCAATACAGATAGTATCAATCGCATGGAATCATTTGCCAACTTTCTCACCATAAACTATGTTGGTGCTACAATTTTGTCCCAGTCATTTAAGTCAGGATCCACTTGTATACAGAGCATCCGCACTGGAGTACAATTAATGCAATCTCTTTGTCTGTTGGCTTGAGGGTGAGATTCTATTGACATCCGGGCTTTGCTAGCAAACATTTGTTTCTCGTGTTTTTAGTACATGCTAGCATACATACATCAAGACATCCTCAAACATGAGATAAGAGGTATCCTCTACATTTATCTTAGTCGTTGTAAGAATAAAACATTTCATGTTTAATAGAATACCTGCTTCCATTACTATTGCATTGTAGCTACGGGACGTGATTGAGAGAACAGTAATAAAGCCCATAGTGATACACTCCCATGAAATGTTATGGGTGGAGAAGTTATTTGATGTATCAAGTATGCCTCTTCCTACCATAACTTTCTCGAGATACGGGTCGCATGTCATAAAACGTGTACAGACATTGACACTCCATCCTAGCTACCTAAAGTAGTCGAAGACTTATTGTCCTATCTTTAATGGTCACATATGACCAGCCACTAGTAGAGTGTGGAAGTAAGAGATAATAATTTGTGAAAGGTCTCCCAAGCCTATCATAATGACTTGTTCTTGCTGCCGATAAGAACTTGTTTTCAGATTTTGAGATTGTTGTAGCCTATAACCTAGTGTCCCATCCTGATTTTGTATTAAGAAACTGCTGTTGTTCATAATCTCTTCGTGTAGTTGCCATCGAGGCATGGAGATGTCCGGTGTCTGTATTGTAGCTACCGCAATGGCCGCAAAACACCCATTATTTTCAGTGTTTGCTTTCACTTCAATGAGTTTTTGGCTTAGTGAGCTGGCCTTATTGATGCGTCCTAGCCATTTTTGTCATGTGGGAAGGCATCGGTGCATGTATTCACTCCAACGTGCCTGTTTTCATGATAGGTTTGGTCACGTTAGGAAAATGTCAACGTGCTTTGATCTGTCACAACCGTCACGCTCCTCTAAGTGTCCTTGAGGTAACAACACCAAATATTAAGAGCGTGTACCACACAAAATATGTGGGTCTATCATACACCCTCGTCTCCCTTCGTATGTTAGGTTTTAGCATGGATGAACTTCTTGCTCATATGTGACTTTGTTAGCAATCTGCATGAGGTGTTATCTGATTCATACTGACACGTCACATCGCACATTCCATCGTTGCATTTGGAAGATATAAGGCAAGAATCATAGAAACAATACTATCTGATCAAGGAGAATATTCTTACAATCGGTTTTCCATCCCTAATGCACGCTTTTTTTAGAGCCTAGTACCAAGGTAAAGAACCCTTGAATAGACCATTAGACACAATCCACAAGGCCGATGAAAGACCAAATTTATCCTAAATGTTCCTATCTCGCGATGACCAATCTTGTACGGTTTGGGACCATTTTCAGTTGACATGGACATTGTCCTTTCTCGCGATGTGTTCCCAGTATTTGAGCTCCCCTTGTGCAAACGTGTACATGCTCACTTTTGCACATAAAATGGTGCTCCCAGTACATTGTAAAATCTTTACATAGATGTTCTATGTGCTCTCTGGATGATTTTGAGTAAACCAGTATGACATCAAGGTAAGCCAAGATAAACTGAACAAGCTGCTTGGGAAATTTTTGATTTGTTTGTTACAAAAAGGTTACTGTAGAACGCACAAAACAAAAGATTGATCCTAAGCGTGTCTGAAATTTTGTTTTGGTTTCATTATCTTTCTAGATGTGGATTGATGGTTCAACCGGTTCCAACCAATCGACTTTCACCAAACATTTGTTCAATGCCGGAAAGTCTACGCACATATGTACACCACCATGAGTTATGGTTAATCGCCCTAAATTAATACACTCAACAATTGGTGTATCAAAAAGTGTATTCTTGTGTGCAAACGTTTTCAGAAATCATTAACAGCAATTCATGTTGCTTGAGTCCAGATATTCATTCCTTAAGTGAGGTGTTACTTGTCATTGATTTTGTGTACTATGTACTAGTTTTTGTTACAAGTCTATGTTCACCAATGTGTTCACTTCCCAATACACTTGTCAATACACAGTTTTAGGGGTGAGGTGATTGGTCATATATGACCACCATCCCTTTCGTTCAGGAAAAGTACTAGGACATGCTACATCAAGCTACTCACTATGATCCACATTTACACGAGGTGCTCTTAACTTGGCCCTCTCACCCTCTTGCCAAAGAGAGGTAATACAAGGGTATAAACAAAGGATTTGACTCTTGTTGTAGAAAACCCATGTGGACCATTCATCATTCTGGTGGAAACTTAGTCAGCGGGTATTGGAATTCATCTGTGAAGTTCACCAGAAATGATCTCTTCAAATGTGTTTTTCTTCAATTCGTCCTCCAATTTGTGTAGCTGGGCCAATAGATAGCGACAACCCTACCAAACATGTTTCTTGTCCTTCGTCACAGATTGGGCAATGTGAACCTTAAGTCAAGGCGGTGGCATTTTTTAGATTGAATTCAATGTGAATCACTTATTTCCCTTCCAAAGGATGAAATAATCATGTACAAATAACACCAGAACCTTGTGTTTTGAAGATCTGGGGATTCTATAGAAAACAATTGAATGGGTGAAGAAGTTTCAGCAACTTCAATGTGACGCTCTATGTGCAACAATGAATGCAGATTCTTACATTACAAGTATCAACCATGGCTATCTCACAGATTCTATCAACGATAAATGTGCCATCTAATGGCTCATGATTTTAGGCTTGCTTGTAAGGTAAGGTTGGGGCCAAAAAGGGATTAATCTCCTCGTTTTTCAGCCAGCATGCTCATATGATTAGCTTCTCGGTTTCCTTTGAACTATATTACCATGTTGCCTCTACTGCTCTGATTCAAAAGGCTCGATGGTGGCAACCCAAGTTTATGGTATACACTACATCAGTATGGTGGATGATGTAAATCCTATGCCTCACTAATGTGCATCTATGTCTTATGGATGCATGTGAATTAGGCAAGTACCTTCGAGTTCTTGATGTTGATAAGGTTAACATCATTGACCAAAGGTACCGCAGACGTGATTACGCTCATCACCTTGAGTGCTTTCGTCTCAATCATTACAACACAAAATTATTGCACGATGGTCAAGGGCACCACCAACAAGCAATACTGACCGTGAAACTCATCCAGAAATATAGAGTTCAGCGGACAACAATGATTACTTTGTGCAGGATGGAATTCAAAAGGAGTAAAAAGAAATTCATTTTTCAACTTGAAAGAATGAAAATGGTATAACATATACTTATAAACACATGAGCACACACGCATGATTCATTCTTCTCGTTAGCGATCCCCACTTATCTCACTTGGGTATGGCCCTGCCCGATCACATGACCGGGTCCACTGCTATGGCCACAACCCTGCACGTAGCCACATGCTAGAGCATCCCCATGGGGTGTTGGAGCGACCACCAATGCCATGGTGTCTTTTCAACCAACAACAACATCATGGCAGTAGGCTCTAAAATGGCTAGGTAGCATAGCCCCTCGCAGAAGGCTATGTTATACCATTCATGCACCTCTTCTAGATCATTGTTCTTACTAGGATTCTTGACTATGGGACTCGTGGGCTAGTTTACCTTAGCCCCACCTGACTATTCAGTTGTCCTATAGTGTCCATCCACACGAGCCTTTCTGTGCACGCGTGTTTTGGCATCCGTCCAGGTAAGCTTTTGATTTCACAAAACATACTTCACTCATGTAGTCACTCAACTCCCACTACACTTTACGAGCTTGAATCCACTTCCATAGTGGTGCTCTTATCCTTCAGCTTCTTTCTAGAAAGTTCATGATCAAAATGCTTGAGAAGCAAGTATTACGAGTACTTAAACTCAAAAATAATGTTGGCTTCCTCAACGAGCGTGATTAACTAAAAAAGGTCAGACTTCAGCAAGCTACCCAAAATTGTGAAGTCATTGAGCTTGTCAAAGGCCTATCATGTCTCCTCACGCAGAGTGAAATACTTGCACATTATGGCAAACAAGGTTTGCGCCAAAATGGGCTGCCACTTTATGCGAGGTCCATGCGCATCCCACTCATTGACCACATACTTAGATAGCTTGTTTTTAAGTCTTGTCGTGGCAAGGTATCCCCACTTACTTAGTGGAACTTTGTAGACATGTAAGATGTTCTCCATGTGGTTTGACAAGTCAGTCAGTTTCACGTCCTTAATAAATGTATCCACACTATAAAGGAAGGATGCATTTATGAGTGAATCTGAGGTCATCAAGGCTTGAACATCTTTGCTACTGCTAGTAGTAGCATTGGCAGTAGAGATGTACTCCAACTGGTATTGTGCCCAAAACTAGGTCACACCCTATAATGCCCTATTGATTTTGTTATGTCTGTGTGTTGCCTTGAGGAAGATAAAAATTTGGAGCTGAAGATTGAGGTAAAGGTCTGAAATACTTTGCCCGAGGTGGATCAATAGGTCAGCAAATTCTATCTCGAGCTTTGACGTTTTTAAAGCCTTGACAATGACCTAAAGATTCTTGCATTGTTTGTGTTCCTTTGCCCACTGGAAGAGAGTACGTCTCACATACGTGCCCCTAAAAAGGCCCACCCTTTCAGTGATTTTATCATTCATCCCGATGCTAGAGAGGTCGTGGAAATGCCACACAACCACCACACCATATGAAGAAAGGTCCATCTTCAAGCCTTTGGGTAGTGTCGCACCTCGGTCATTGGTGCCAGTTTTGGGCTGCTTTGCTACCTCAGTGGCTGTCTCATCAAGCTTGTGGTGAGAGGATGAATTTGCCTTTCCCCTGGTCTCACCTTGCTTGTGCTTGTGATAGCATTTTACATGGTTGCTTTTGCCACCCTTTTTCTTTTGATATCATAAATGTTACAAAACAATCCTTTGACTTATCATGTTTCCTGCCTTCTTTGAGCAATTAGCTCGAGTTTACCTTACAATGATGAAAATGGCCATCATCCTCATTGACGTCATTGACATCGTGATCTTCATCAGGGCCCGCATTTGGTGGTCTTCCCGGAATGTGTCACCCGTAGTGCGTGATTTTCCACATCCATGTCGGCATACACGTCGTGTAATTTTCCAACTTTTACACAACTCTTGGTTTTTCCAAATTTAGTGTGGATTAACTTTGTTGACATGGTTGCCATTGGCTTGGCTATCACGCTCACGATGGTGGCCCCAATAATTAGATTCCTCGCATGGCGTGTGGTGAGGCCATCAACACCTTGCCCTTGTTTTTTGTGGATGTTGTGGCACTTGCTATATGACATGCATGCAACTAGCATGTCAAACCTCTTTGCAATGGATCACCTGACAACCTCATAGAGGGATTGCCTCCCTTGAGCAGTCCCAATTTTCCAAGGCAACCATGTTTGGCACAGTCATGTGGTATAAACTTTTATTCATGACAACATCCCAATCAGCACAAGCCAATACTCCTAGGTAATTGCTGACGGCACCAGGTGGATTAAAGAACCTAGAAAAACAGAATACAAGAAAAAAAGAATGACAGACAGGACAATTGAGTACTGTTGAATGAGTGGTGAGGAGGGAAGGACAATAATGCTATTCTAGGTTTATCCCCTTCCCTTCTTCTCTGCTTTTTTCCCATCTATATACTTCACTGGTCTTCTTTGGCCTCCTACTGAATGCTCTTTATCTTTCTTTTGCTCCTTGACAACATCCCTCTTGAGCCAACGTCAATGTGAATGACCTAAAAAATCATCACACGGGATCCTCCATCATGATTGAAGCCCTCTCACTCATAGGACTTCCTTCGTCATAGGGACATTCCCTGTACCAAGTATAGGTCCAAACGGGGAAGGAGAGAAGCTTAGAAATAGGAGAAGAAAGGGTGGTGTGGAGGTGGGTACTCCCAATCCCATCCCACGAAGATGCATGTAGCCTCCAGGGAGAGGGGAGGAATTGGAAGAAGCTCAAAATTACAGAAATAACCTGTCACAAGCTTTCCAACGCAGCCTACGGTGCTTAAGATAGCAAAGTATTTAGCACATACCTACCTCTAAATCTTCAATATCTATCACTCTTGTCAGGTCTTTCTCTCCGGTACATGTTTTGTTTCAGTTGCGGACTTAGTCTCTAGCATCATTCCTTCTCTTGTTACCATTGTGGTGGATGATACATCAATTCTTGCATGAACATCATTATCGGAAGTCACACAATGACACTGAGAATTTGTCTTCACTGCCTCAATCTAGTGCAAACATTTATTCATGACCCATGCAAAGAGACATGAATATTTTCCAAATGCCTACTTCTATTCTTACCTTGTCACCTCATTATGGGTCCCCGAAAAGGGAGTAACACCCTAAAATCATGTATTTGCATGACTTTTCTGTGTATGAAAGTTGAATTATACAACAGAACACAAGTTTTTTATAGTCTTGACATGCTGGCATAAAATATATGGATGCAAGATGTAGTGGAAAATTTCACGCCAATAGTTACTCTCCCTCTCTCTCTCTCCCTCTCTCTCTCTCTCTCTCTCTCTCCCTCTCTCTCTCTCTCTCTCTCTCTCTCTGTCTCTCTCTCTCTCTCTCTCTCTCTCTCTCGCTCTCTCTCTCTCTCTCTCTCTCTCTCTCGCTCTCTCTCTCTCTCTCTCTCTCTCTCTCGCTCTCTCTCTCTCTCTCTCTCTCTCTCTCTCTCCCCCTCTCCCCCTCTCCCCCCCCATCTCTCTCTATCTCTATCTCTCTCTCTCTCTCATCTTCTCTTTCTTGCCCTCTCCCCTCATCATAATCACCCTGCAAGGCAAGGAGGGGAGAGCAAGGATGAGGGCTCAAAGCCACCGGCCTGGACCATTGAGGCCCCGCGATCTTCTGGCCACCAATTAAGCAGCCAGTTTCCTTGGCGGAAAGCAGGTAGCAGGCTGGTTTACGGTTGGTCACTTGAGTGCCCGCCGGATGTCTAACTAGCCAGCCACCAACTGGACAGCTGTCGGCAAAGGGTTGGCTGTCGACAAGCCTTCGTCATTCCAAGGGGTGGCCGTTGACCACTTCTCACTTTTGCAAGGAGGGAACCAAGTGCGTATCCTTATAGGAACTTTGCAAAGGACACAAGTTTACTTATCCAAGTCATCCCACAGTGTGCGTATTGTCAGATGTTTCTTCCTTGTTCAATTCTTCGTGTATATTCCAACCAACATAGAAAACATACAAAGTGTGCATGTCTATCCACTTGGTGTCAGCATGGACAATGGTTGAGCTACACGAGTTTCTAACACTCAATAATCTTCAAATTACATTGAATAAACTATGGTTGTTCCATGGTTCATTCCGTTATGAGGGACATACATCAAAATCATGCTTCATGTTGTAATTCACCTTTCATTGTGCACCCTTCTTGATGCTTTGACTCGTGCCTCACAGTTTCCACCCGTGGATCCCCTCGAGGTGGATCCTTTAGCAAGCCACGTTCTTGTTGCTGTTACATGACCCTCCAAAACCTACCCGAGTGAAAATTTGGATAGTGTTCTTGCCCTCCAAGAAACCAAGCATGGATGTGATTGGTTGCATGGCACATGTCAATCTGGTGCATCCTTTGGAGGAGGCACTGGAAATTTGTTTCCTCGACCATGTTCTTTGCAAATGTACCATTGTCGGTCCTCAATGTGTCTCTCTACAGAATATGTCCTCATTGTGCCATCCACAAAGGACTCCATTAAATTATCATTAACATAGAAAATGTAGGAAGTGAGAGTGGGGCATGTACATGTGCTCAATGGAGAAGGCACTCTCACACCATGAAAATATTGAAAAATGCCATATGTACGGTGGGAGGGAGGAGGGGGGAAGGGATGTACCATAATAGAGACAACAAGAAGGTAAGGGTTAAGAAAGTTTCTGACAATACTTTAATGTATCAGTACATATAACTGATTTATAACAACATGCATTGCCATACACACACATATGCATACGCATGCATGCATATGTAGATTTCTATGCACGTACATTCATGGGAATATGCATGAATGTGCATGCAAGGAGATGTGTGCAACTACAAATTTCAAAATGGTGCACACCGTTGTATGTGAAATGCTCAAGACCTTTATCCGAGCTTGCTACTTTGTGACCGTCATTGATGACTACAATCCTAAACTCAATCTCTATCTTATCAAGAGGAAATTGATGTGATGCCATGCATGCAAGAGTTTGTAGCAGTAGTGGAGCGGCAAATAAATTTGAAAGTGAAGGCATTTTGGAGCGACAATGGCGGCAAGTATGAGGGCTTCTTGACATGGATGAAGAGCAAGGGATGGCGTGGCAGAAAACCATGCCACACTCCTCGTATCATAACAGCATTGCCAAGACAGCAACCCTCACCATCATCAATATTGTCAGGCCCATGCTAAGTGATACCAACCTCATACAAAAATATTGGGGCAACACGGCGTGGACAGTGATGTACGTCATGAACTTGAAGCCAATGAAGCTGCTAAAAGATGCAAATTCCAACGCGTCGAAGACGCTGCAAGAGGTGTGGATCATTGGGAATTCAACTATGGCTCACCTAAAAACAAAATGAGTGTAAACCTCATGTTGTTGTGTAGGCATGGGAGGGTGGAACAAGCTGGAATGGTGTAGTCACCAATGTATCTCCGTTGGGTGAAAGAGCAAGAGCAAGGCATACCGGCTCTTTGACCCACAGAGGTAGCAAATTGTGGAGATTCGGGACACCACATAAAATGAGTACAGTTTTTGGATGGACAAGGATGTGGGTATCTCCAAGAGAGAGAAGTTCCTGCCACTCCTGAAGGAAGAGACACCCAAGGATACAAATGAGAATGACGTCCGAGAAGCTCCAACCAATGGCAACCATTCGGGTGACAGAGGAGCGCCTAACCTGAATTCAGCCGAGTTAGACCATGATTCTAAAGCGCTTGAGCAGTGGATCTGAACAAGAAGGCGTGGAAGGAGCCTATATCTCCACAGTCCCAAAGAGAGAGGGACCAGGCTAGTGATATGAATTGCAACGTGAGGGGATTGCAGAAACAACAACAGTAGCCTCAGCAACAGCAACCTCAAGGAAGAGGATGTGCAAGGAGGACAGTAAAGTAGTGCGTTGCCAGAGAAAGTGTCTGGAATAGGTTTCATTGAGTTTTCTTTGTGAAAGTGGAGCCTAAGACCTTCAAGGAGGTGATACAGCAAAAGGATGGAGCTGACTAAGAGGGAGCTAAAAAAAACTGCTTACCTCCTACAAAGAGAATGATGCTTGAGATCTGATCTACAGATCGGAGGGAAAGAAAATCATTGGCTCCATGTGGATCTTTAAGAAGAAGCTTGTGAAAGAAGGGAAGGTGGAGAAACATTAGGTATGGTTGGTGGCAAAGAGATACGCCCAAAGGAAGGGTGAACACTACAACAAGACATTTGCACCTTTGGCCAGTTTCACCTCCATCTGCACCATCCTTCTCACTGGCAGCATGTGATTGTGAGGTCGACCAGATAGATGTCAAAATGGCATTCCTTAGTGGAAGCTAGAAAAGGAGGTCTACATCAAGGTGGTAGAGGGAGTGGAATAGTTGTGAATAAAACCATGGTGTGTACATGTAGAAACAGCAATAGCTGCACCATCGTTGTTTGTATGTAGACACCCTGACCCTCGTCTCATCCAATGTGGGGGAGCTTGTGAAAATGAAGTAGCAACTGGGCGGCTGGTCCAATATGATCAACATGGATGAGTTTGAGTACTACCTCAATGTTGCCATCAAGAGATTCTAGAAGGTGCGCGTGCTGGAGATGGAGCAAGCAAAGTACATGCAAGGGGTACTTTGTAGCTGCGCAATGGAGGAGTGCAACCCCATCGACACGCCCATGACCACGACATGTGAGTTGAGCTCAAGCATGGATCCAAGTACAAACTAGGAAAATCATGAAATGCCAGGAGCAATTCCAGTCTGCGGTTAGCAACATCATGTATGCCATGGTGGCGATGTGGCCTTCTTGGAGATCCTGGTAAGCCGTTATGTTGTTGGCCCTGGGCTGATGCATTGGTAAGAAATGAAGTGGATGCTTTGCTACCTCAAAGCAACAGAGTATCATTGGCTTGTATTTAGAGGAGGAGCTCGTGGCAAAGCCCTCAAGTTGGTTGAATACTCAAAGCTGACTGGGCTAATGACGTGGATGATAGAAAATCAAAGCCTAGGTACGTGTTTATGCTTGGTGGTACAACATGTTAGTGGGTGAGCAGGAAGTAAGGCTGTGTGGTGTTGTTGAGCACCGAGGCAAAGTGTATTATCCTTGCGCAAGCTACAAAGGAGGTATTGTGGCTGCAACACCTGCTGAAGGATATTGGGATGCCACACATGGAGCTGATCATACTAAGCATCGACAAATTGAACACAAACAACCTCACCCAGAACTCGGTGCAGCACAGGAGGATCAAGCACATTCACAATCGTCATCAGTATGCATGAAAAGTTATGGCAAAGGGAGATGCGGCTATTGCTTGTTGTGGGACTAAGCGCATGCTCACAGATGCTATGACCAAGGTGTAGCTTAAGGGCATGCATAATGCAAGCTACATGGAGCTTGGTCTATGTTGTGAGGCCTGAAATACCACTAGTTACAAGGACACAACATCAAAGGTGCGGTGCAAGGGGGGGTTGACATCGTGTACCCCTTGCCATTATTTCCATTGCTTTTATTCCATGGTTTGGCCACTAGGGATTGATTCAAAACATAATCCGATTCTATTTTTTGATTCCTTGGGGTTTTCAATGCAGGATTGAGCTTTGAACTGCTCAATTTGAGTGAGTATTTAGAATTTTAGCCTACCTTAGAGAGACAAGAGAGGAGCACAGTAAGAATATCACCCAAGCCAAAGCCAAAGCCAGGCCTTTTCCCTCGGCAATAGCGTGGACCCGACAATTCCTATAAGCACCAATTTTTCATCCCTCCTTCCCTTTCTCCATTGCCTGACAATGTGCATGTGGCCATCCCAGTAGTGGTGGTGTCTAGATCACCACCTCACCGCCCTAGCCTCCTACATCCCAAAACCCAACATCGAATAAAAATGGAAAGAGGGACAGATACATGGGTTGGTATATACTGGGGCACATCCCCATCCTCCATATTGTAGTCGTGTGAACTGGATCCTTTAGCAACATAGTCAAACATCCATGCCAGCACTACTATCTGTTTCATGCACCACCCACGTATTCAAATCCACCAGCAAACAACATTTGCAATTGGTACGTAGAGGACACACTATGCCCATGTCCCATCTATGCTGGTGCTCATGTAGTAGTACTCCTCGAGCCTATTGAGGAAGTAGCAGAGGGTGCACAGTAGCCTCTGATGCAAGGGGCATTTCACAAAGCACTTAAAAATGAAGGAAGAGATTATGAGAGCACTAGAGCACATGCATGATCATGGCACTCCACCCTGTTTTTGCACCATCTATAACAGGTTCTTCTCCATCACCCAATAATGTGATGTCATGCGTGTGGGTGACAATAAGGTCATGCTTTTTTTTGCAAGGGTGGTGCCAACCATTTGTGGAAGATCACCCGGACAGGTCATGGTGTTATGGGACTACTACCTTCTAGAAACTTCTTTATGACTCGGAGGCATTTGCAACGAGCATGTTCAAACAGGCTTCTCCTTTATTCCATATACAAGGAGTCCCGGGCTCCTTTGTGGCCAATGGAGACTGCATAAGAGTACATCTCATACCAGAACCACTGTACACATACACACTACATGGTGTGAAAGAAGTGAAGGTGCTTGGAAAGAAAGACAAGTGCCAAGTCACTATCGTGGTCACTTTGGGGATGATGGTAATGTTATGCCACTATAAATCATCTGGATGGGGAATGCAAATACATGCCATCCATGCGGCAAGAATTTTATTTCTGCCACACTCATGATCATTGGACAAGCATCAACACCTTCAAGGAGTGGTTCTGTATGGTCTTGGATCCGTTCTTTTTTTTCATCAATAACCATCAGAAGTTATCTATCAAGCATGAAAAACTTGTCCTCATCATGGATGCATGGTGCCTATAGGTATCCCATCATTTCCATTACTAGGTGCGCGAGAGGTTTCCATAGCTCCTCGTTGCATACGTCCCTGCTAGACGTACATCTAAATTGTAGCCTGCCAACGTGGGCCTTTCAAGTCAGAAATTAGCAAGGCTTACTTGCATCCTTTGAAGTCAGAAGTGAACAAGCCTACTTAACTTGGATGGGTGAGTATCTAAAGGCAAATGTTAGTATCAAGATGGCCATTGGCCACACCATGGCCATGCACATAGTATGGATACATATGGGGACCAACAGTGCACTTGTCCGCAATGCATGGTCAGGTGAAGGCTTAAAATTCATCTTGAATCAAGCCTTTTAAAGAGTGGCAGCCACGGACACATTGAATCGGGACATCTAGGTGTACGAAGGAGGGGATGGTGTCATCTAGGAATCCATGTTTGCTGTACACAACACTGCCAAGGCTGATTATTCACTCTTTTGCAAGGTCAATCTCTAGCACTCTCTCCCCTCCCTTCTCTCCATTGCCCATTGGTATCAAGTGGGTCTAAAAAACGTATAACGTGGATTTTGCATAATAGGCAAAAGTTACTTGAACATGTCCAAAGGTGAACCTTTACCCTTGTATGATCCATGGAACATCCAACTAGTTTTGTGTAGGTATACGCATGTAGCATTCTTTGACTGTGTTCATTCTGATAACAAAAACATGAAATTTCAACTTAGATTACAAAACTTTCATCTTAGAAAGTCACTTGACAATTATTTTGAATATCAACACGGTATCCTCATGAAGACAGTTTCCTTTAACGTTGTAGTTTGTGAACACGGACCTCATGCACCAGAGTATACTGTTATTTACATGTAAAAACATTGTCCATGGCATGCACGTAGTCACATGACATTGCTCTTTACAGAAAGATGTGGGTTTTTTTAGTAATGATGACCATCTGATTTTACTTGGTAATTTGGAACACATCTGGCACAATTTCACAAGAAAGTGATTTATTGCCATCCATTTGCATGGCCAAAGGTATAGACAGATACATAACACACATGTTGAAAATAACTATGACCTAGTATGGATTAAAGTGTGTTTAGATGGAGGGAAATGGGAAAAATAAATGACTAAAAGGATGCCAAAACAAAAAGGGAAATATGATGCCTCAAGCAAGAAGCCATATTGATACACAACACCATCGGATTTTCCAACCCAGAGCTTGTCACTGATGTTGTTTGGACAACATAACAAATTTAGTAGGTGTGCGACTAGGCTTGAGGTATATTGTGCTTTTGAAGCAAAATGCTCCCGAGTGATAAGTTGCCTCTATGACCATGAAACTCCCAGCGCCACAAACATTGCTTGATGCTATTATTCATGGTGAATGTTGCCAAGGGGGAAGATTGGATTGCCCCTTTGTGAGGAATCCAATCCCAGAATGGAAAACTATCTGTTCTCCACCTTTTGTCATCTAATACAATTGAAATAAGTTGAATGAGATCACTTGACTTTCATGCTTATTGTTTGGAGATTTCTTTGCTCGCAAATGGTAAATCCTAGTTTGATACAAACAAGTATTGTTAGTTTGTGTGGGCCATTTTACATTTTACAAAAATAGAACATATACAATTAAACACACTGTACGTGATAACCTACACTTTTGTCCACTGAGTGCACTAGTTGCATACATGATAAGATTGCAAGCAAATGAATACAATATACAATGACAACATGTATGGGAACATCTTTCTTTTCCTTGGTCTCCATTGCAAGGAAAATTCTCTCATCCTTTGCTTGACTTTCCAAAGAAATCGTTTGAGAGGTGGGTGAGGTGGAACCTCCCTATTCTCTTGTCGTTGGTACTAGGAGAGGAGAGGGAGGGGGTGGGAGGACCGTCCCACTCTCCTTCTCCATCATTGTTGGCACCAGGACCTGAGGAGAGGGAGGATTAATGCCCTCTTTTCCTTGTGTTATACCGTCAGCATCAAGAGAGGGGAGGAATGGATGGTGAAAGTGTCCTTATAACCTCCTTTGGTGCCTTTGTTGTCTTTGGTGCCTTTGGTACTGAGATAGGAGAGATAGAGTGGATTCACATCGTCCCTCTCTCATCCTCTTGGTTTGTTTGCATTGAGAGAGGAGAGGGTGAGGAGAGAATATGTCCCTATCTCTCCTTCGCTAACACTTTTGGTACTAAAAGAGGAGAGGGATTGGTGGGAGAGTGGCAACCCTCTCTCCTTATTATCTCCATCAATACCATGAGAGGAGAGGGAGAGGGAGGTGCTATGCCCCTCTCTCCTTCTCAGAGGGTGTTTGCTCTTAGAATGGGGATAAGGAGGGGGCAATCATTTTCCCTCTCATTATGGTGCTGTAGACACCAAGAGAAGATAAGTATGGATAAGGTGGATTAATACCCCTGTGAAATCAATGTGCAGAGGAGGATGAAGGGAATAAATACATCCTTGCTACATTTTTTTGTGTTTATTTCATCTTGAGAGGAGGGAAAAATATCATTGTTCTCTCCTTCACTTAGAGTAATAGGGTCTCCATGTGAGCTCTCAATTGGCTTCTTGAAAACAGGGTTATCCTGCTCTTTCCTACGCTCAAAACCTAGATGGGACCTTGATGTCTTTGAATCACCTAGTTTAGAGAGTCCATCCACCGGATGGCATTTGTTCACGACACCAAATGGTTTGTTTCCCCTCTCATTGTAGACAAGATGGCGCTTTCTTGTTGGTGGGTAAACATGGAGAACACTTGAAATAAAAATATACGTTATTCTATTTCATCTAGAAGTTGAAACATTTTGTGGAATAGTTGATAATGCGAGCTCTTATACGTCAAACTATGGGACCAAAACATACGTTCTTATAGTGGTATCTAGGTTAGGGTGTATGAGTCTTCTTATGAAAAATGGAATATGTCACCACAATGCTTGGTTATAAATCATGAAGCCCGGGCCAAACCTTTCAGCATGGAATATCCATGCGGAAACATAACCCCAACAAAAACTAGGGGGTAAAGGAGGGGTGAAGTGACAAATTTCCATTGCGACATTCACCTTGCCTCAAATGCGTCTAAAATTCAATAGGGTGCAAGTTCCATGCACTTAGTTTTTTTTAACGAAACCACTCATCTCCCCACCATCAAGGAAAAAACCAATCATCCATTGAAAACCATAACTGCATTGGGAAAAAGGCCGTGTTGAGGCACCATGTAACGTGTTGTTGATCTATGGCATGGACCTCATCCACAAGTATCACAATCCACAAAATGGTGGGATATTTTAAGCGTTTGGTGGAATTAAATGTAGGGTTCTTTTGGAGTTCAAGACACCCCATGAATTGAAAGGGAATTTGACGAGCTCTGCTACTGTGGGCCCGACAAGTACCCATGCCAGAACTCCTTGTGTTCACTAGGGGTAGCTTGTTAGGTTTCTTTCCGAAGACTAATAAATTGATATCATAATTGAAAGGGTTTTTCCTCTTTTTCTTGAGGTTGCGTTGAAGTTCCAAAGTTCAGTTCGTGATCAAGAGATCGTGTCAAACCAATGATCAACAACAAAATGTTGATGATTATCGACCTCGCCAATGGTTGATCACACCGCCAATTTTCCACAGGAGGTGAGACAATTGATTTGCAATTTTTTCACTAACCTTCAATCGTTTGAATTGCCATGTCCATTGTTTTTTCCTATGTTGGTTGTCCATGTTGTGATTGGTTTCTGGGACATGTTCATACCTATGCTAGGGAATTTTCTTTAAAGGGCATTCCTTTTATATAAAACAGGTGACAAACATCCACAAATGGATGTCATGGTAGTAAAACCCACAAGACAATTCAGCTTATGTTTGACAATGGAAAACAACTGAAACGTTTCCATGTTGAAGAGAGTTAAATTACCTTGCATTGTCCTTTTAGGTCAATGGAGATGTTTTACTATACCATGTTATAATGATGCAAGCACCTACAGGTAACCAACATAACGAGAACACATCATCCTGTTATGGAGAAACTTAGGGTGCCCAAGAAATGTTCTCACGATGTTCATAAGAAACTGTTCATGTTCCCTCAAAAAATCATGTTTGAATGTTTCCACAAGTGAATATGACATTGGTGGTACCATGGCATGCATTCATGATGATTGCGAACCATCCACCCGGCATTACAAGATCACACAATATCTCATACATGCACTGTGTTGTCATCGTTCAAGTTATTAGATGTATCTAAGTCTCCATCAACATCGGATGATGAGTATTAATATACTTAAGGTTAGCCTAGGTAAGCTATTTGCATGGTCGTTCAGGTATAGCACATGGTGGAAAACCTTGGCCTATGCTATCATTTGTCAAGGTCATGGCTGGTTTAGGGAATTCTTCAAATTTTCACCGTTACATAAGAAGTTGACAATGGGCAAGGAGCATGGCCCACACGCCATTCAAATATCACAAAGACATGTAGTGTATAAGCCATTATTTGGATTATGTCGGGATTTTGAATATGTTCCATGCATTTTGGGGACCCAAGGCTATCGATTTAGAGATTCGATGCTTGAAAGATAAGAACCCAAGTCTAGTTTGACTCTAGTCTGGGAGTTGTACTTGTCCCTTGTTTATTGCCATAGGGTGGACGTAGAATGTTGTACCCCTCGTGGAGGAATGACCCCTGGGTTCGCTGTGGGATGACTCCACGATGAATTTTCTCATTTGAGATATGACTTGTGATTACACCATGTGGGTGAATGATTAACTCGGATCTTTTGTTGATTTGGCCAAGTGAGAGGTCATGAGCTTGATCGTGGACCCGTGCACATCTTGGTTTCAATAGAAGCTTCCAAGAACAAAACTCCATGGCTTCTTTTAAGCCACGTGGTTGGACTATCGCCTTGGCACTATAATGCTTATGTGCCTAGCCCACAACGCAAATCTATTGGTGATGTGGTAGGGTCGAGCCACTTCTCATGAATGTACTTTTGAGTTCTTGGAGTTGACAAACAGCTACTAAAGGGCTTTTCTTACATTCTTGTTTGTTAACCCTTGCTCAAAACTCAATTGCATATGGGTGACTTGGGCTCTTCTTCAGATGTTATGCTAAGCTGTTAGCACTCTTGAATGCAAAGTGTTTTCCTGATGAACTTTGGGGTGCACGACACATGCCTACAAAGGAAGAAGGTATAAAAACCTTTGTGAGCTTTTTGGTTTTGCGGCTTCTCTCCCATAGGTGGTTAGCTTGATAGTTCACAGGAAAAAACATAAAATGTCCTTACTTGAAGGAAGAGGAGTGATGTAACGGGGATGTGCTCCATGCATTATACACCTAGACTCATAGTGATGCTGTAAACTTCATTTCTTCACCCTCTCTTGTAATGCGTTAATGGTACAAATATGCATAACTTTCATTTGGTCCCATTTTGTGGTAGAAATCCTCATCGGGTGGTTAGAAGATATGCACAAATTCACTAACCTGAATCCTACAAACCTTGACATGGTGTGAAAGAGCAACAATGCCCTTTGATAACAACAAGAAACTCTACACAACCCTCGTGACATGGACAGTGACAAGGATGTCTCCTTCGACACCAGCATGGTTGCCAGTTTTCAACACATTCAATGCAAGGCAAAAAGAGAAATTATCTCCTCTGATAATGAATATCGGAATGTGGAAGTTTATGCACCCAAATCCCTTTTCACATTACAACTCAAGGACCTTTGTCACAAGTTTGATTTACAAATTTTGGACCCATGTACACCATCCACGTGCAAGGCAATACGAGCAAAATCATCTACTCCATCTTTCATGTTGCCAGGTAAAGAAGTTGCAAATGCAACAAATTGGTCCACAAAGGTAGAAAAAACAACCACAATATTATACGCAAGACCAGTGGACCAATTTGGAGTAGCTGCATGGATACCAAAAAAACCAGTGCAGATGACTCCAGAATTCTACACAGCTCCATTCAATAAAGATGGTGTGGGACAGCATGGAGGTACTTTTATGTGAACCAGGTTTATGACATCTTCTACAATGCCAGCTGATGCAGTCGGTCTGAAACCTGTGAAGCTCTTTCTATCTCAATTTTTGTAGCTTTGTAAAACACAAAACCAAATGACAAAGACAAAATTCTAATCAATACCTCTACTAACATAGCAAAATGAATACAAATGTCATTTCCCATGATAGATGGTGAAGTTATTAATGGGGCTACCATGCCATTGATATTGGAAAGACTCACCCGCTTTCTCGTCAACATGGCAGGAGCAATTGTTGGGAGAAACGACTTCCCCCCTCCAACTAATCCCATCATACTGCCATCTCCAACGGTTATCAAACATCAAGCATAGGAAACACCTCATCGCCATATACGGTATTCTCACATGAAACATTTGGTAGGACACGTCCATCAGAATCAAAGGAAAAACCCTCACACTTCACCTCCATGTTGTCAAGACATCACATGGACAACACTGATTCTTCAACGACATGTTGGCAGTGCTTGGTCTTTTCTAAGACCCCTATCTTGTAAAGGATGGAAATGATACTCACCGCATTCTATTGAGTTGGAAGATGTTTCTTCATAGCATCTGCCTTTAAGAATAACATTGTCAAAATCTTATATTAACATTGGGTTTACAGGGTGAGCATCGTTTGTCACATTTGTACAAGCTTGGCAATAAGTTGTTGTTTGATGACCACCTCTGTGTAGCGTCTAAACATTGCAAACATGACAACAAGAAGTCAACTGTTTGATCACTCTTTCATTTATGAATCATTGGCTACAATTTCCTTGACAACTATTTCCTATCTTGTGTGATGAATCCAGAAGGCACCGATATGGAAACATCATTGTGAGTTTTGTGTTTGGCTACCATGAATCATTGGTGGCATTAACGTCTGAATGTAAAAAATCCTTCAGGACCCAAAAACCATGAGGCAGAGTTCGAGGAGTATCCATGGTTAGAAGGTTGTACGAGGTAGCCATAAAAATCGTGTCTAATTGCACTGCATGAGTGGGTAAAAGTACCTCTTCCACATTCTTTGGCACTGCCTCCGCCCCCTACTATACAGCTTCTTCCTTTGCAAACACAGGGAGTGAAGTAAGGAGTAAGGAATCCTTCAATGCAGTCGGAGTATATACAAAAGCTACACTCGGTTTTCCATGCCAATAATCCACGCCATTGGAATTGAACAGCAAAAAATTATACCTCATGCGGAGAATGGGGAATCCATCTTCATAGGAATCCAGCTAAAAAATGTTTTTCATCGACAACTTGACCCCATACTTAGGTGGCACACTTCAAGAAAGCACCTTCTGGCGATAGCCCACCATTTTTGCGCTCCAGGGACTTTAATGTGCAGTGGGGAAATACAAATAAACCCAAGAAATCCACAAGATTTAGAATGGAGGTCTTGTGGACCTTGCTTTTGGTGGTTTTTGGCAACATTTGACTCAAGAAACATAACACATCTTTGGGCAACATACTCTAAGAATTCATCAACGTGCCACTTTGTAAATGCACGACGACAGCACATGGTAATTTTACAAGCATGCATATCGAAAGCCATCTTCCACGTGGAGATTCCACGTGTAAGTTGTGCTCTAGTAGTGAAGGAGCGGTGCAAGGGGTTCCAATCACATTAAGCCTCTTTTCCAAAACATTGCTCATGGGCATCTTATGGCGTGGAGTCCAACACCACTTCAACCTAGGGGGGCCATCTCAAGTCTTGACACCCTGAAAAATTAGCTTTAAATTATCCTCAGAGAAAGCATGTGTTCCTTGAAAATGGAATACATGGTGCAACTTTGAGAGAATGTTTGTTGAATTGTTGACATGTATTCTCAATCTTATGGAACAAAGCATACATATGTAGCATTACAAGTTGTAAAGGTAGTGATGAAGCTCCTAACATTGATAAGGGAAACCACGTCAAAGCCAAACAGATGCCATGTCCATTGCTCCTCGAGTAGTATCTATAAAAAGCTAAGGTTTCAACACCCTCGTCTTGTAGTGAAGGTATCGATGCATTTCATTTCTTAGTGCAACGTGCATGGGAAGGATATAAGACCTTTTTGTATGTAGCATGTAATTTATGTGTTGAAAATAATGCTTATGTAAGGCATGGAAGCTAAGGAGAAAAACCACAACCACTGTATGGGTATGTGAAAAGGTGGAAGCAAAAAATGGAAAGGTATGAAGACAAAGTGTGGCGGAGGTGTGGGTACATGGGACGAAGAAAGGATCTCGACGGGGCGTTAGACACAATGACAGGGTAAATCATGGGTGTGTTATCAACTGTGCATGTGCGCACTTCACTCGCAATTTGTCGTTTGGGTTTTGAATTTTGAATGCAAGACTACGCACATTCTAGCGCGGTGCACATGCGTACAATGCGCGCATTCCCTGTTCAACCGAGTCGATTTCGTGTCCATTGCACTATCAATGCTAGTGCCTCATGCATTCAACGCCACAGAGTTTTTTCCACGGGTGCTGCCTCCAACCAATCAAATGTATGGCATGCGTACATTATTGAAAAATGCATGGATGGTTGTAGGGTCTACCAAGGTGTGAAAAGGGAAATACAATATAGTGCATCCTGTGACATGGTCACTTTCACGTGCAACCCGGTGGTCAATGGGTTCAAGGAATGTTTATTGACATCCTTGCTTTTGTGGATGTTTAATGTATGCATGCTGTTCACTATAAAAGTAATATTTGTACAACTGATGCATATTGTGTTGTCCATGTGATGTAAGCATGTGTAAGAGCCACAAAAAGTTGGCAAAGCTTTTACAAGCACACGAAAGTCTCTCACAAGCATCAAACACCGGCGGCGAACCAAAGTACAAAATACAAGTATGACCCAAAACTACAACGAGGGACAAGCATTAATACAACCACTTAAGTAAGGACAATACCAAACAAATGGTCAAGATACTGGGACCTTTCACGGCTCAACATCGTAATTTTGGTGCAAAAGATGACGACACAAGCTCCACCTTTGTTGAAGTGCAAAGGCAAGTGTTGGGTAGACTTGCGTTATCTAAAGGGACATCCACGACACTTTCACGAACGTTTGGATGGTGAGTTACACTTGTGCATGTTGTATTGCCGTGGCAGGATAATGAAACAAGCACATATTTGTGGAGGATGCAGGGGCTTGTCCGAGTGCTACTCCCTGTGGTGGTCATGCCACAGAACGATTTTTGCAAATGTTCAGCAGAACCACACGAAGTTCACGGGTCGCAGAAGACAAGATGGACTACGTGTGTGGGAATGGTCATGGATGTCGGCAGGTGAGAGAGGATTATTGTTTAGACTATAGGTACATGGCCACCTTGGAAGGATGGCACTGTGGTTTATCCCTTAAGGAGGGAAGGGGCATGTGCGCTTCTTTATCATCGTTGTCACAGAGGACGTTTTGAGCGATAAGTGTGGTCGTTCAAGTTGGCTTGCTCGAGCATTAAGGGTCTAGTCTGCGGTGGCACATATGAGCGATTGACCTTAGCATGTAGGAAGACGATGAAAAAATCATTGGGATGTTCTACCGTGTAAAAAATAGAAAAACACGATAAGATACGGGTTCAAAGTTTACATGATTGCTTTGTATAGAGATTGAGGTGGTAGTGCAACATGTATTTACCCTCGAGGAGGTATCAAAAACAATGGCCTCAAATTGTGGTGAATCATGAAGTACTGGTTGAGAATATGAAGTGAACGATGTGATAGGAAGTGTCAAAATACACTAGTAAACTTTTTGAAGGGTTAGCTTCTTGGAAGTTTGTTTGGATCCTGCAATGCGTACCACACTACATGGGCTGGAAAGAAATCCACGGGATCATTCTGGGCTTGCCATTCTTGTGTGGAGAGGATGGATTCATGAACCTTTCTGTGGTGATTTCAGTAAGGAAACACGATATTGTTTGCAAAGCAGTGGGATGACCCTTTCGATGCTGTTGCAAAGTCCTCTTCGAACTGATGACGTGGTCGCTTGGTCGCCATTCGTCACACCCGAATCACAACTCCTTTCCAAAACCTGATTGGTCATTTGACAGGCACGGCCAGCCTCCTGCTCCATTCGCGATTGGCGGAGCATCCGAAGAATCGGCAGTCACGCCAGAGCAGTGGTAGCGGTACCGCCAGCAATGCGAGACGGCTGCCGCAGCACGAGAGCACGACAGCACTTCGTGACCCTCACGACGACAGCAGGCGATGCTGGATTGAACCGGCAGCTGCGAGCTGTGAACCGGAGGTCTATGAACAACGACTAGGTACGCCGTCCGCAGGTGACTCCATACCATCCGCAGGCGACTCCCTCCCGTCCGCAGGTGACTCCCTGCCGTCCGCAGGCTTCTTTGTCCCGTCCGCATGCGACACTCTCCCGTCAGTAGGCGACTTCCTCCCGTCCGCAGGGGACTCCCGTCCGCAGGTCACTCCCTCCCGTCCTTGGCAGGAATGCCTTGACTGAATTTTGAACACCAATTGTCTAACCTCTGTCAGTTTTCAAGATGAAAGTCTCATTTGTCGAACTTTCTGGAAAAATCCCGGGATGTGGGCCTGCGTCTCCTATCTACTTTGGATCTCAGCATGAGTCTCACCCACTGAGCTTTAGTAGTTTGCTGCTTCTGCGATTTGCGTGAGCAGAATTCGGAGCACCAGTCATTGAGGGCAGCCGCAACACCGGCGGCAGCATCAGCAGCAGCGTCGAGTCTGAGGTTGCAATCAGGATGACTCACTCGATGCATAGTCGATGACAATATGTCAAACTATCGTTCTCGACTGATGCTGATGCCCTCCGTTCTCCCAAACGAATGTTGATATCAACGAAGCAGTCGAGGACTTCACTGAAGGGTGAAGGCAAGAAGACGTCGGCTCTTTGGGAACTTGCTGGTGGATATCGGTGGAGGGGATCGGTGGTGGAGATCGGCGGAGGAGATAGGCGGAGGAGATCGGTTGAGGAGATCGGTGGAGGAGATAAGTGGGGGCGATCGGTGGCAAGCTGCCAAGCGATCCCTCCTCCCTCCGTGAGGAGAAGATCGCTGACAGACTTTGGGATCCCTGTTCGTCACACTCCCGCACCAAACCGTGCTGAAACGGCGCACTCGCAACCTCGCGCCATGGCGCTTATCAGTGGGACGGGCTGCCGCCGGCTAGCCAGCCGACTGGCCCTTAGTGTTGCTCGCGCCTCGCTCTCCCGAGTAGCCCTCGCCGAGGCTCTTTTTCTCTACGGAGTTCCATTCGCTCCCGCCCGCCGCGCCTCCGTTCGGTTCGAGAGGTCTGTCAACGCGCTGACGGCGCGTTGTAGCCCCCAGCGGGCTCGTGGAGACCGCCACGAGCTTGCTGCGGAACGTTGCTTCGACGCGCAGTGGCACAAGCAGATCGATGTGGCAGTAGACGTCCGCCGCTGGTCACGAGCTCCTTCGCCTCGCCCCACGGGTCAGGCTCCCTGCATCATGGGCAGCGTGCTGTGCTGCGTCTGGCGCGCATCGACAGAAGTGGACCGGAATAGCAGCAGGCGTCTGCCGTCGGGACGCCGTCCGCGAGCTCCTTCGCCTCTGGCCACTCGAGGTTGAGCTGACTGTGCTGGGTGAGCCCTCCGCACTATGGGCGGCGTGCTGCGCTGCGTCTGGCGTGCGGCGGTGGGATCGGAGGCGGAGCTTCAGCGACGCCGTCGGGATGCGCGGCAGTGGCGGCGGCAGCAGGCGGAGGTGAGAAGTTAGACAAGTGAGTCACACGCGCCGACTGCACTGCAAGTTGCAGTGCAGTAAGCGCGAGTGGACGCTGTGTATGGTTCTCGGTGAGCCTTCATAGTAAAGTATACCACGACGAGGACGTGCTTGCACGTTCCTCTAAGCTTACTGACTATGTGGGATGACAGAACTACCGTCAGAGACTGCCATTTGTGCAGCCCTTCACTGTGCTGTGTCCGCACTGCTCCCTCCACCTTGCAGTGACAGTTGTTCCCTTCTGTTCCGCCTTGATCCACCCACCTCGCCGCTGCCGTTTGCGTCTCCAAAGCCTTCTAAGAGTGTGTTTCCATACGTCACTCGATGGGGCTCCCGCCGAGGCCCGCCTGAATAAAATACAAACAAGCAGACATTTTAGGGAAAGAGCGGGCTAGATTTTTCTATCCGTACATGTATCCACGGCGACTGTCCCGCTCGATGTAAGTTCCGGACGGGTCCATCACGTGATGGAGGTCTACACCCGCTAGACACCATCCAGCCCCATCAGCCTCGTCGCTCGATCGGTCCTGATGTCCGGGAGAAACGCCCTGTACTTGGGGCCCAGGGCACACTGGGAGGGAAGCCATCGCGACGGATGCCTACACGGACGCTGTCCATCTATACCGTCCAGTTTCACTAAAACTAGATCGGGCCTCGAAAGCCCATCACGTGATGTATGGTAACACACTGTCACACCGCCCCGTAGCAACTCCGAGCCGCGTTCCGACTTCCCTCTCTCAAAATAACGACGAGTTGGAAGTCGTTGGGCATCTGCGGTCGCACTGGAGCCGGTAGCAACTCGCCTCAGCGGGTAAGCACTGACAGAAACTTTCAGGAAGTTTCTGAAAGTCTGACGCAAGACTGTTAGCGTCGACTCATGTTGTCGAGTCGCACCACTCGATAAATCCGTGAACTGTTGGGCGCCGTCGACAAGTTGCTAGAAAGTTACCACACCCCTCGAGGTGTAGCAACTCCTCGCAACTCTCCACGGTCACGGAAGTTTTGGACAAAAAGTTGTCGGCCGAACCGCCGCTGACTCAAGTAGCTTGTCTTTACATGGACAGTACCGTCATCCAAGCGAGCCACGTCATCGCATGCACGACGTCACTTCACCTCGACGCAAATGACATAAACAAATTGCAACACATGAATGCTACTTGCTATCGGATGGTATCTGAATGAACGTAAACGCGGAAAAGTGTGCGCCATCGAGTTGATCGAGCACGTTAGACGCGGCTTGCGACGAACGAGTTGATCGGCCCTACGACCTCAGCTCACCGCGACTCGCGGTGAGTTCGTTCTGTGTGACACCGGCCAATGAATGAAGATCTCCCTCAGTTGACGTCCTTGCCACCCCCGCAACGCTGTACGAGTATAGCTGCTGCTGCAGAACGGACAACGCTGCTGCCACTACTCGCAGGAATGTTGTTTGCAACGAGGGCGTGTTTTTCAGCGGGGATAGCTCAGTTGGGAGAGCGTCAGACTGAAGATTTGAAAGTCGCGTGTTCGACCCTCGCTCACCGCACGTTCCGCCCCTTGAGAGTGGGCGTTTTGTGCCTAGTCTTGCTCTGGTGTGCCCTCACATGTCTGTGGTGGACGGAAATGCCCTCAAGATCAATATTGGAGGGAGTGGCTGAAGTACCTCTCTGCTATCCACATGCGTCTTGCCCCGTAGTCTGGCTGGTGGCCATGGCTGTGCAAAGCAAGTGGTCATTTGTCTCTCACTGCGTGACGAAGGCTGGCCAGAAGGCAGCAACCGGCCGCGCAGCCCCTGAGAGCTACACTCCATCATCTCGCAGGTGCAGTCCGTCTTGCGTCAGATGGAGGGGCGAAGGTTTTCCAGCTTCTATGCGTACGGTTCACAAGGCGAAGGGCTGATGTCGGATGTACTCACACGGCGGGGACTACATGGCCGTGTGGCGGCTGACGAGGCAAAGTTTGACCCTCTTCCTTCTGGCAACGGACTAGGCCACGGCCTTGCACTCGTCCGCCTTGGTGTATCCCTCGATGCGGAAGTCTTCCATGGTTCAACGCCACATGTGTTGGCTAGTGAGCTTCGCCACCACACACTAACGCGCCTTTCCTAGGGAGTGGCCACACGGCTTTGGGTTCATACTGAGCCGTTCCAGGCGAAGAAATACCTTGTGCGGATTAGGGAGGGAAAGTAGCACTTCGAAATTAAACTTTTAGCAATTATGTGTGGATAAGAATCAAATCAGAATTAGAAGCCTAGGACTGTGATGTCAGCGGGGATAGCTCAGTTGGGAGAGCGTCAGACTGAAGATCTGAAGGTCGCGTGTTCGATCCACGCTCACCGCACGTTTTGCCTTGACAGTATGACAGCAAGACGTTTTGTGCTTAGTCTTGCTCTGTTGTGCCCCCACATGGAGGATGGAGATGCCCTCTGAATCGACCTTCTGCTTTGGAATGGAAGCATGATCCACATGCATCGTCCATCAGTCTGGTCGCCATGGCTGCGTAAGGTGGCAGGTCAGAAGCCGCTCACTGCGCGGTGACGGCCAACTAGGCGGCAACCAGCCGACCACCTTATTGGCTCATGCTCTGAAGGGGACATGGATCTGCCTTCTGTCGTCGCGCAGGTCTCCTCTACCTGTGCCAGATGGAGGGGAGAAGGTTTTCAGCTTCTCCTGGTACGGCTCACAAGGCTCACAAGGCTCACCAGGCGAAAGGGCTACTTCTGGTATTCACAACACCGCCCAGACCACACGGCTGTCTGGTGGTTAGATACCTGACGTGGAGTGGTTGATTCATCCACTTCGTGTCGTCGATGGGTTCCGTCACGGCCTTACATGCTTGTTGCTGCGTCCCTCGATTTGGGGTGGAGCACTACGTGTATTCGTCAGTGAGGCTTGCCACCACACACTAACCATGCACCTCTCCCAATGACGACTTGGTGTGCCCATGCACAGCCGTTTGGTTCCGGGCCGTGTGGTGACTTCCAGTCCAATCACCATGTCCTCGTCTTCATTCTTTACATGAGACTGTGAGTGTCTTTGTCTTGACAAACTACAAAAAATTCTGAAGTCAAACTTAGGAGCCTGTCCTTGTGACGTCAGCGGGGATAGCTCAGTTGGGAGAGCGTCAGACTGAAGATCTGAAGATCGTGTGTTCGATCCACGCTCACCGCACGTTTTGCCTTGATAGTATTGGGCAGTATGACAGTATGGGGTAGTTTGGATAGCACCACACAGCCTCTGAGTGGTCACAAAAACGGTCAAGGAACCCAAATGGTTGTTTGGATAGCCTGACGACCACACAGAAGGTACTTTGGAGCGAGGTTTCTCATGGGCTTCGTTTGTGGCCACGTCGACTTCGCTAATGCTCACCCGACGACCGAACTATGACTTCAGAACAAGCTCGCGTAATGAAATGGACCGCTCGACGCACTAACGAGTAAAAATGAATCCGCATCCATGGAGAGTCAACGGAGCAACTATTATGATGAGAAACGATTGCAGGCTCACTAGACCACACAACCACTCTTGGTGAACAGTGCCACGTCATTGTGTGGCCACCAAAAACCGAGGCGCGGGGCAAATGTGGTGACATCCAAACTACCCCTATGACGTTTTGTGCCTAGTCTTGCTCTGTTGTGCACTAACATGTGTGTGGAGGACGGAGATGCCCTCGAGATTGATTATGGAGGGAGCGGCTGACAGTATTGACACTTATGTCGAATCTTGGACGCTTTGTGAAGGCCTAGTGGCGGACTTTGGAGTGTGAAGGGGAGAGTGGAGCAATATTTCTTCTTACATGCTTTTCGAAAAGCGTTGGACTTTCAGCAGTTTTTTTTTTTTTTTTTTTTTCAAGACGCTTTGCACATGTAAAGCGTCTTGAAGAAGCTTCCTCTGCAAGAAGTTAATGGTTGCGAAGGGGGAAAGAGAGGGAAGAGAGGGGGGGACTTGGTTCCGGTGGTAGGGAGGGGTGGTGTGGGTACGGAGAAGATAGGAGGTGCAAGATGTGTGCCTAATCACGGGGAGTTTGCTGGGCACAAGGTCTGGCTCCTTTGTTTGAGTGCGGTTTTTGTTTTTCTTGGGTGAGTGGTTTTCTTTCTGGGTGGGTAGACAAGTTTGGGGGGTGAGCTGGGTGAGTGAGTGAGCGGGCTGTTCGTCCAGTAGGCTGGTAGACTGCAATTTTTAAGGCGATTTGCAAAGCAACTCATGAATTGTAATCCTGGTGGGCAGACGGGCGAGCCGAGGAAAGGGGTGCGTAGGGCTCTGTCGGACAATCCTCTTTGACAGCACCCTGCGCCTGCCGACCGCATGCTCTCGCTGTAACAACCTCAGGGGATAGAATGCGTGAATGTGTGTGTGTGGGGGGGGGGGGGGGGGGGGGGGGGGGGGCTACGTTTTTGGAGGGCGGCATGGCTGGGTTGCAGGTAAGTGTGCGTGCCTGTGAACCAAGACAGTGAAGATGGTGGTGTGCGGGGTGAAGTGATGGGTGGAGGGATGTCTTAGCTGCCTGGACAGAGTATGTGCAGTGGTAGCAGGACACGGGTCGGAGGGAGAGACGGGGAAATTTGGAGGAACACTAGGATAGTGGAGGTGTGGGGGGAGGAGGGGGGGTGGAGAACAAGAGAGTTCTCATTTGGAGCCCCTTATTCGCAGGCACAGGTTCAGGTGCAGGTATGCGGGACAAGCACCTCGAGCATGGACGTTGAGCAACAGGAGCCCCTTTGTACGACCTTTTACCCCAACCCCATCCAAATCTTGGGCCTGGTGAACCCTCGAGTTTGCCCCAAGGGTGCAGGTGGAAGTGATGCTGTTCCCATGCCAACATCCTGGGCCGACATCATCGGTGTGTTGCTTCTGCCATGGGTCAGGGCTGCCCCAAAGCACACCTAGGCCTACCTGCAGCAGGCCAAAAGGTCTCTCTACAGTGGAGGATATGTTATCAAAGGCGCGCCAGCTAGGGGTTGAACCTAGGACCTCTTGCTTAGGAAGCAAACACTCTATCCACTGAGTTACAGGCGCATGCCTTCGCACTGTCAGCGGATTACAAGGCCCAATGCATGTGTTTCTCGTACATATTAGGCACTGAGCACCAGTGTAACGTGTTAGTATTCAGACCATAACTTCGTATAGCGGAGGATGTGGAGAGAGCAGTGCGCTTGAAGTCATCAAGCTCAGGTAAATGAGTTGGCAACGTCAGCAAGGGGGAATGTGTGACTGCTATGGAAGTGCTGCTTGGGGCACACACTCATGCCGTTTACTTGGACGCGAGAGAAGACGGTGTGGAAGGGGAAAGAAGGGGGTGGGATGTGGTGGACGAAGTGGAGGCGTCAGTGTGGGAAATGGGGAAGGAAGGGGAGGAAGAGGGTGTGGAGGTGGGGCTGCCGGATGCAGGAAAGAATGAGGAGGTGCGGTTGATGAGGGTGGGTGTCGTGGAGGTGGAGGGGGAGGCTGTGGGTGAAAGTGACGGGAATGGAGGGTTGGCAGAACTGTGGAAGGTGGGGGAAAGGGGGGGGAGGATGAGGCAGATGAGTGAGGGATGATGAGGGAGAGCTACTTTCGGTGGCGCACGCGGGACGGTGGATGTGGTGCAGAAAATGGATATGGAGGTGAAGTGGTGGAGAAGGTGGGGGTAGGGGTCATTTGAAGGAGAGATATGGCTGAGAGGGAAGAAGTGGGGGTGGTGGCAGATGTGGAGAGGGAAGCGAGAGAGGAGATGGAGGAGGGTGAGAAGGTGAATGTTGGAGCAGTGTCGGAGGAGGAGCAAGTTAAGGTGGTTGCAGGAAGTAAAGGTTGGAATGGACGGAGGGGGTCAAGGGAGGGTGGAAGCG
>SZWC01000492.1:71440-88611 GCA_023375785.1 Penium margaritaceum
GGGGGGGAGGGAGCAACTGAGTTGGGGAGGAGATGAAGTGAGGGAAATCTGAGATGAAGCAAGGTGGTGAGAGACAAGGCAGGAAGGAAGTCGAGGGACTGCAGGAGTGTAGGGGAGAGGGAGACTTTGATCAAAGCTGGAAAGGAGTGGACGAAGGAAGTGAGGGAGTAAGGGGGAGAGGAGAGAGATGGGGGGAGGGGTTTGGGGTGGGGAGGGTATGTGGAGGAAGGAAGGTTGCCAAGTGAAGATGACTGTGCACCCGCGGTGATTGCCATCCCCAGTGGACTATTCATAACAGAAACGCTAACACCTCTTGACATTTTGCGAGAAGAATGACACTCTGAACTATCCAACGACACCTAAGATGCCATCCCCAGTGCGCATCTTAGGTGTCGTTGGATAGTTCAGAGTTCTTCTGGCAAAATGTCAAGACACTCTGTTTAAGTGAAAAGGCTTGCATGTACACTTGTAAGTAATGTTCATTGACTTCATTGCTCGTATGCTGATGCTTGTGGGATCCTAAGGGTATGAATGAACTCCTTGCCATCTTCTTGCTCCATTTCTGTGTGCTACATGAAGTACTGCAGCTGGAATGGTGAACAAATTAGCTTATCCTCTCGAAGTCCATAAAGTAATGCCTAGTGTTTCCTACCTACATGTAGCAGAAACCTTCTGTCTTATGTGGCCAGACTGCTGAGGGCAACACATATAGCTAGTCCCTTACATCCAAAGAAGCTAGTGTATGTGAAGGACTTTGAAGCTTTTCGCTGGTAACCAAAATTCATGCAACAAAGTAACTGAATGTCAGATGTATGGTTGCTAAGCAGCTTCCTAATGCATCCATATATAAGGTAGCACCAGGATATGTAGACGCACATGAAACGCCATGGATGTGGGAATCACTTACCTTTCAAACCTTGGGCAAACGAAGACATGAGGATGATTTATGAGTGAGTGAGACTTAGAAACATGTGAGCATGCACTCGCTGCGAGCGAGACACTCGAGCGAGCACACACCGCCACCCAGGGGTCAAGCCCGGCTGCCTGGAATTAATCCATGCAGTGGCTACTCACCATCACACAGGCAAACCCGGCACGGTGGCCCCCTTGAGGATTAGCACCCGGGAAATGCACTTCTCCCAGGAAATACACCAGGTAAGTAAGAACGATGTAGGGCATGGCAGTAAGAGTGTACGTGTCCTAGCATCTGCCACGTAAGAGCTGGAGAATCAAGTCATGACCATCTATGTGCCAGACGGCACTCCTAGGTGAAGCACTTGAGTCAAGTCGCCAGAGATGCACATTATGGTAGGCTCGCTTGACGTCTTCCCAAGTGAAGCCATGTCAGTTAAACTGTACATGTGTGTGCATGGAGGAGGAGACAAGAGGATGTAGAGATGTGAGTGGCCAACAAACTTCAACACTCCCCCATGACCCACAGGCAAGCACCCCACACACATGAAGTTTCAGGAGTATGCGATGAACAGAGACACGGGAGGCACATAGAGGCACTCAACCTGGGTCATGGGGACATATGAGGCCAACAACATGAACAACACTTTCGAAAACATTGTGACTGAGTGCTTTGGTGAGGAAGTCTGCTCTCTGAGAGCGTGTGTCCACCAAAGTAACCTGGACAATGCCGGCGGTACTGCACTCACGAACAAAATGGTGCTCAACATTGATGTGTTTGGTGTGGGGGTGATGCATGCTACTGTTCTTGGCAATGGCCTTTGTGCTTTGATCGTCACAACGCAAAGTGATGCAACCGATGGGAACACGCAAGAGCTGCAGTAGGTGGCACAACCAGACAGGCTCACACGCGCTTGCGCCAAGGGCAACATACTCAGCTTCAGCTGTACTACGGGCAATGAAACCTTGTTTGTCGCTCTTCTAAGAGACAGCTGTCCCACCCACCATGAAAATGTATCCTATTCGACTGCGTGCATCAGAGTCATGTGCCCAGTCACTGTCAGTGAAACCATCAACCACAAGGGAGGATTGTGCACAAAAGTAGAGACTGACGCGCGACGTGGAGAGTGCATAGGGGACAGCTTGCAAGGCAGCCTCAAGATGCCGCTTGCGTGGACACTGAGAGAACTGGGACAAGAATTTCACATCAAAGGCAACATCGGCACGAGTAGGGGTGGCAAGGTTCATCAGCGAGCCAATGACTTGAAGGTAGTCAGTCACATCCAATGTCTCCCCCAGCTTTTAGATGTCCAGGGACTTCAATAGTGACTGGCTTGCGTGGGTCATGGGTGTAGACGCAATGGGAATGGTAGTGAGAAAGGGACTGAAGCGCTCCCCCAGGCTGCAGACGTACGCAACCTGGTGTACGTACAAAGTGCGACGTGCGCGGTCACGCTCCAGCTCCGTACCCAAGAAGATACGGGCTGGACCTAGGTCCATCTTGTAGGCTGCCTGTAGAAGGGATTTAGCAGCTGAGACGGCAAAGGTGTCAGGAGATGTACTGAGCAGGTCATCGACATAGACCAGGATGGTAACTGACAGCTTTGTGGGGGAGCTGTGGAACAACACAGGGTCCACTGAACTCCTTCTAAAGCCCCCTTTTTTCAGAGTTGCTGTGATCTCTTGGTTCTAGCAGCGTGGGGACTGCTTGAGCCCATAGAGGGCTTTGCGCAGACGCCACACACGGTTTGTCCCATCCGAGAAAATGGGCGGCTGCACCATATAGATCTCCTCATCCAACGTTCCATGCAGAAAGGCATTGTTGACATCCATTTGCTCCAGTTCCCAGTCATGGTGGGCGACTAAGCTGAGTAATGCTCTTGCGGTTGTATAGCGACCAACTGGTGCAAATGTCTCATCAAAGTCCACCCGAGGAATCTCGGAGAATCCCTTTGCCGTGAGACGTGCTTTGTACCGCTTGACAATGTTGTTTGGATTCAGTTTGCGGTGATATACCCACTTGGTCGCATCAGCCTTGCGGCGTGCTGCTAGATCCACAAGCTTGTATACAAGGTGCTCTGGCAGAGCATCAAGTTCAGACTTCATGGCTTGCTCCCACAGAGAGGAGTCACTGACTGCACGTGCTGTCTGCACAGTCAGTGGTTCGGGCGGAAGGGAAGCAAGACCTGCAGCAGCAAAGCAGGAGGCAACATACCCAGCTATAGATGACGAGAGAGCTGAGTGGAACTCTTGTTCAACGAGAGAGTAGCCAAGGGCAATGCTGGGATCGACGACAGAGGCAGCAGCAGCCAGGCCAGAGGTCATGAGGCTATGGGCACGGAGGCCGAGGTCACTAGAGATCACAGGGTGAGACTGTGGGGGAAGAGCCCTCAGGCAACCTCCACGTGTGTAGGGTGAGACAGGGGGAACCGACCGCGACGAGGAGGATTGCACAAGAGAGGGAACTGCAGCGGGAGAGACGGGTTGCATAGGAGCTGCGGCAAGTGGAGATGAGGCAGATGTGATAGACTGCTCAAGGCGGGCTGGAGACGCTGGTGATGAGGCGGACTCAGTGACCGAGGGGGGGTCCCTAGTAGGAAGGACAGAGGAGCCAGAAGGGGGAGAGGCAGAGGACGAGGGAGAATCCATGGGAGCGGGAGACCTGGATAGCTCAATGCTGGACAGAAGAGGAGGCGAGGAGGTGGCAGAGGGAACCGAGGGATACACAGAGGGGAGAGAAGAGACCCCGGATGGGAGGGAACCACTCCTATCCCAAGGGGGCGGAGAGAGGGACCCGCCGAAGCAAGGGACATCACGTTCAAATAGGTGCTCAAAGAACAGAGCATCATGAGACTCAATGACACGAGTGCGCGAGGGATCCCAGAAATGCCAAGCTTTGGAGAAGGGAGCGACACCAAGGAAGACACAGAGGCGGCTGCGGGGGGAAGGTTTGCCAACTCGGTGATTGGTGGGTAGCCAGAAAGAAGCAAGACACCCATAGACACAAGCAAGACGGAGGTCAGCGCGTTGACCAGTCCAGCGTTCAAAGGGAGTGATGGTGTGAGGAAGGTGACCATGAGGGACTCGATTCTAGACCCATGTAGGACATGGCTTCAAAAGTGAACAGAGGGGACTGACCGGAGGCAGAGAGGAGGGAGCGCACCCCATCAGCAAGGGTGCGGTTCCAACATTCAGACACCCCGTGTTGCTAAGGGGTATAGGGGACTACGAGCTCAAGACGAACCCCACGAGACTCGAGGTAGCAGGAGGTAGGGCCGACGAACTCACCTCCTCTGTCACTGCAAAAAACACGTAGGGGAAGAAGACAAGCGCGCTCGGCTTGAGGAAGTGACGTTGCAAGGACGTCAGTGACCTCACTCTTGTGACGGAGGGGAAAGACTCAACGGTGCTGGGAAAAGTCATCAGTCAAGCAGAGGATGTAGCGACCACGGCCACCAAGGAAGTCATGAGGCAGGGGACCCATGACATCGGCATGAACAAGGTCAAGAGGGTGAGAGGAGCGGGACTCGGAGGTGGAAAACAGAGAGCGATGCATCTTGCCACTGGCATAGTCAAGACAGTTCGTGGAGCAGGGTGGTGCAAAGGTGGCAGGATCAAAGCTTGGAGTAGGTTGAAGGCAGAGAAGGCGCTGAATGGCGGCAGTGTGAATGCGACAAAGACGGCGATGAAGGAGATCGACATGGGCAGAAGATAGAGAGGGTGCCACATGAACAAGAGCAGAGGTAGCAAAAGATGAGGGAAGAGAGAGTGGCACACGAAACAGACGATCACAATGCATACCACACAGAACAAAGTGGCCAGATGAGTGGAGGGAAATGGATGCAAGGCCGCGACTGGACGAGAAGTCCATGCCATGGTCATCAAGAGTGGTCACAGAGAGCAGGCTGACCTCAAGGTTAGGAACATACAGCACGTCCGGGAGATAGACCGTGTTGCCAAGACCAACAAAGCGAACAACACCAACGCCATGCATAGGAAGAAGTTGATCGGAGCCAGTGCGAACAAAGCGAACAGAGCCGACATGGCCAAGCGATACAAAGGGGGAGCAACAGGAGGTCATGTGATGGGTGGCCCCAGAATCAATGATCCAGAGGCCAGGAGACGCACGGCTAGTGGGAAGCACAAGATAGACAACGACAGTACCACGGAGAGAGTGAGAGGAGGATGCACCAAGGCGAGTGGGAAACGTGTAAGACTGCCATTTGTCAATCCAGTCACAAGCATCAGGCAGTTCCCCTTGGACACCACTAGTTGTAGCACCATGAAGGTTGGCTTTAGTCTCACAGATAGACACACGACACAGGTCACTCATACTCTCACCTCCCTGAGAACGAAGGTGAAGGAGTTCAGTGAGGTGCCGCTCAAGAACACGCTCCTCATTACGGCGGTCAGAGGAGCGGTCAGACAGGTGACCATCGTCACGCGTCCAGGAGGGTGCAGAGTAGTGGACAGAGGGATACTCGTAGTAGGGAGGACAGGTCGGTGGGGGGATCCAGCCCCACGGGCTGGTGGGTGGCGGCGACGGCTGAGGTGGAGCAGATGTGGTGGTGAGGGCTGAGGCAGAAGAGGAGGAGGAAGAGGATGTCACTGTTACTGTTGTAGCTGCAAAGGAGGAGGTGACTCCCGTGCGCGCCCAATGGGCATGCATGGAGGAGGCAAGACGAGCATCGTCGGGGGGAGCAGGACACTTGGGCGTAGAGTGGCCGGTGGCGCAGCAGTTCCGTAGGTTACCTCTGTGACAGTGGTGGAGTTCGAGGTGAACTTGCCACCCCGGCTACCCCCACGCCCTTTGCCCCCACCACGGCCACCCCCGGGGTTGGAGCCACCACCCCCACCACGGGCAACCGCTTGAGTGGAGTGAGCTGCAGCATGAGAGGTTGAGACTGAAGGAGATGAGGCTACAGTCGCAAAGGAGGGTGAGGAGGTTGTGACTGCTGCAAGTGCAGTGCGGTGCATGCGCTTGTTCTATAGACTGTTCCACCAATCAGTGAGGTGAGAAGCGGTAAAGTCATAGAGTGGTCCGATCCCGGGGGGCATGTTTGCAAGGAGTGGAGTAGAGGCAAGGCGCTTGAGTTTTGCTTGGGATACATGCAGCTGGAGATCAGATAGCTCAAGGATTAGGCCTGCAACAATAGACAAGCAGGTAGACAGAAGCCCTAGAGCAGCCTTGCCCATGTCGCGTAACAAGCGCAGACCTCGTGTCCATTACTCGTCTGCTATGTCATCGGCTCGCATTTGTAGGGTGTTCAATTCCAGTGTGAGCGCACTCTGGGCTGCATGCCTAGTGACTGTCTTGCGACGACGAATGAGGGCGTACGCGCCGACAGGGTCGACAGGTGTACCTCGTGTGGGGTCTGCATTGTACGTGCCAATGTCATCCAATAAGTTGATGGGTCCGGCATTGATTAGGGCGCAAATGGCCCGAGCCACCTCTGGTGGCTGTGGAACAAACGACGCCTTTTGAGGGGAGTAGTATTCCCAGAGTTGTTCCCCTTGCGCCCACATCCTGAAGCGTGTTTCCGATGAGGTGAAGGTGAGCTTGGAGGTTAACTGCGGTGGAGAAGTCTCAAAGTCCTTCTGACGTCCAGGGAGGAGAACTCGGGCTAGAGTGGCCGCTGAGAGAGCGGGAGAGGAGGAGTTGGGACCACTCCCACTAGGAGGCACAGATGAGTCAGCAGATACAGTGTCATCAACAGGGAGAGCATCGGCAAGGGCAGGAACAGTCTGCAATCGTTCAATGACTAGGTTCGCAAATGCGGTGGCTAATTCCTGTTGTGCCTCATTATTGCGTTGCATGTCATCCTCAGCTTTGCGGCGGGCCGCCTGGGCCTTACTAAGAGCGGCTTGAAGAGCCTGTATGGTCTCTTCTGGTCGTGGCATTGTGACAGATGAGTGTGAAGTGAGGAGAATGCAGGAGACGCTCACCGAACTTAGGACGGGGTAGCAGCGCAAAGAGAGGCGCCACCACTGCTGTAGCGGACGAGAAGAGGACCGCAACCCACCTTGCAACTTCCACGGTGGGGCAGAGGAAGCCGGTGACAGTGGCCCCGGCCACTGCTGCTGATGCTGATGCAACCAGAACTCTGGTGACGTGTGGTGTCAGCTTCCGCTAAGCACCTATGGGGGTCAGGACTACGGCTGCGGTGGAGGCACGGATAGAACCAACGGCTGTTGCTGTCGTGTCGGCGGTAGACGATGCGGTAGTGGCAACAAAGGCTACTGCTGCAGTTACCTGGGTAGCAAGGTTAGCAGGTGCTGCTACAAGCAGTGTAAGAGAGGCTACGGGGTGAGCGTAGGCTTTAGCTGCACGACCCACCACTGTCGGAGTGGGGGTCCTGTACGCTCGGGTTGTGGCGACAAACATAGCTGATGTACCTGCGACTGCTTCAAGAATGGCACCTGCTAAGCTGATGGAGGGGAAATGGAAAGACGGGGATCACCCTAAGGACCTCAGGGGGTGGCGGCGGCCCAGCTGATGCAGTTGCTATGGGAGACAAAGGAGATGCGGCGTTGGATGCAGATGCAGTGTTGGATGACTATGGATTCTGAGGAGGTTGCATGTTTGATGAGCGGAGCGGTGATGGAGATAGGTCGTTTGCTGTGTACATCTGCCAATTTACTGCTTCTTCTCTCTCAGTTGCTTCTCTCACATCTAGTTCTGCTAGTTCCTCGCGCCAAAACGAGCTGTAAAGCATGCAAAACCACAAAGGTGCATCGTAGTCATGTCGCTTGGGAGGGCGAGGATCCCCCCACCCGTCGTAAGCGTAGCGGGTAGTTGTACGAGGGGAATCAAGCTCCTCGTCTGGAGGGCCGTCGAGAGATGGCAAATCCAGAATGACTGATGCTGTGGCTGCTGGGGCAGCCGAGATGTACCCCTGCCCCTTGATGTTGGGTACCAAACATGTACGGGTGTGGTGAGATGCGAGGTAGCAGGGAACTGCAAGACAGCGAGAGCAGCTGGAGAAAGATGCTCCAACTGCAGTGACCGCAGGTCATAGTGGCAAGAGTGCCACTCGAGAGTGAGGACGGCGGGAAGCTCCCAGTCCGCAAGAGGGGAACCTGAGTGAATGAAGACCGCCGCTGCAGGTGTGTGCCTCAAGAGAGGGAAGGCTTGGCCCACCAGTGGGGTGTAGCAGACTGCTGTGGGCTCTGAGTGTGGTGCAAAAGGAGATGCACGCAGGGCCGCTCGCGGGTGTGGACGACCAAAGAGTGATGCGAGTGCGAGCTGCGACTGAATACAACAACACCACTGGGTGCTACATGTGTTGCTCTGTGCTAGAGATATGTGTCAGGCGAGAGTGCTCGGCTGCGAGAAAGTTTGCAGTGAGACGGGACAAGAGGGCCACAAGCCCACGGGCCCACGAAGCAAGACTGCCACGAGTCCCCGAGTAGATGGTAAATGGTTCCCGAGTGACCAAGATCGACAAGCTGTGGGTCTGTGGCCTTACTGCTCTCATGCTAGTAGTTGCTAAGCAGCTTCCTAGTGCACGTGTGTATGAGTTAGCACCAGAGTACGGAGATGCACATGGAAAGCCATGGATGTGGGAACCACTTGCCTTTCAAAAATCGGGCAAACCAAGACAAGAGAGTGATGGGTGAGCGAGCAAGACTTAGGAACCGGTGAGCGTGGACTTGCTGCGAGAAAGACACTCGAGCGAGCACCCACCACCACCCAGGGGTCGAGCCCGACTGCTTGTAATTAATCCGTGTAGCGACTACTCACCAATGCACGAGCCAACCCGGCACGGTGGCCCCCTAAGGATCAACACTCGGGAAATGCAGCTCTCCCACAAAACAGTGAAGGCAAGAAAGAACGATGCAGGGCATGGCACTAAGAATGTACGTATCCTAGCATGTTCCACATAAGAGATGGAGAATCAAGTCACGACCATCTATGTGCCAGACGGCACTCCTGGGTGAAGCGCTTGGGTCAAGTCGCCAGAGACGCACATCATGGTAGGCTTGCTTGACATCTTCCTAGGTGAGGCCATGTCAGTTAATCTGTACATGTGTGTGCATGGAGGAGGAGACAAGAGGGCACAGAGATGTGAGTTGCCAACAAACTTCAACAAGACGACCGTGTGAACATGCACAACAAAGTTTAAGACACTTATGTAAGCAAGTGTGAGAAATGCTTAACTTGAAAGGTGATTCATCTTGAAGTATAGCAGGCTTGCAAAAAATGTCAAACTTCACACTAAAGAGTCATAGCCATGACACATCCATGAATTGATCACCATGGTGGGAAATTGTTAGGAAGGTTCCCAGCCTTTTTGTTGTTGATGTGGCAACACTGGTAATTAGTTCGCGCACTAGTAAGCAATCGATTGAAAGAAACAGCAAGGGTTAGGCTAGGGAGATGAGAAAAGTCTCATGAGCTCCAATAGCTTAGTAATGCAAAGATAAGTGACAACTAACAAGCACATAACATAAATACCTGCCACGAAGTACTGCGGGTGACGCACACGGTAGTGTTGGTTTGCTCCCAAACTGACCTGAAATTGCTGTTTTGCCGTAACTCTGCGCACAGGTATCCAGACGCAACACTGTCTGAACCTAGAGATGTAGAATCTTGAGCCGGACGCTACAACTATAACACGCACATGTCTGGCATCCACCAGTGGACACAAAATGCAAAGCATGCAAATCGCGCTCAAGAGCCAGTCCATCGAGGAAACTCTAGCAACTCTGAAAATAATTGTAGAGCACCCGAGCAAGCACCCAGGACAACGTGGCACCTGTCTGGCAGTTGCTAGTGGGCGGAGCCACCACCTGTTGGTGCCCTGGCGCCAGCTAGGTCTCTATCAAGGATTTTCATGAGCATGGATACGACCGAATGGTCGCAGAAAGCTAGAGCATGAGACGGGGACGGCTCACATCACAACACTCCCCGATGACCCGATAGTGTGCATGTCCATTCAAGTGCAGAACTCACACATGTGTGTAATGAGATGCTCAACAGACCATGCTCACGCCTCTCTCACACAAACTTAGGCAAGGGGCGAAGCCCGATTGAACGAATGGTCATCATGAACTTTTTGTGCGCGAGTGCCTGGGTGAGGAAGTCCACTCACTGCATGTCTGTGCTGACCCAGGTGACGGAGATCACGTCACTCCACAAGATCATGCACTAAGTGATGCTCAACACCAATGTGCTTTGTGGGTGCATGAAATACAAGAAAGTTCTGTGCAATGGCAAGAACACTCTAGTTATCACAGCGCTAAATGACACAACTCACAAAACAGATGTTGTAGCCACACTGTTTCAGCAAAGCCCTTTCTCCCGGTGCAACATACTTAGCCTTTGATGAGCTACATGCAGTACAATCCTAATTCTGTTACGCCATGACATAGAACTAATGCCCGCCTAACAAGAATGCGCAGCCTGTCCAAGTGCGCCCATCAAGGCTGCACATCCCGTCGTTGTTTGTGTAGTCGTCGGCTGCCACCGAACACTGCCGTTGAAAGTAGAGTCTAAGATACGGCGTGGAAATGACAAAAACTAATGCACTACCCCTCTTCCCTCATTCAGCTCTGTGAAACATGACTCTGTGGTGGGAATGAGATTGACGGTGTTGGAAACAGAGGTGTGTGTGCAGAACGTTAGTGGAGGAACAATGAGAGGTGAGTGCTACGAGGTGAAGCTTGCTATCCAAGCCCACTTGTCGGCCGGCGAGTGGAGCTCGCTGGTGCTCACCAAAACAATGAGGGTACAATGCCACTCGTATCTCACACCTGCACACATACCCAACTTGAGTTTGGTCCTAAGCTATGGATATCCAAACCAACCCAAGTTCATGCATAGGACTAAACTAGGTCACCCAGACATGGAAGTTCAAGCATGAACAAGAGACAAAACTAGTCTGTTTTGAGGTCGGAAAGAATCACGTCATCAAGCTGCTAGACGGGTCTGGGGTGCTACCGCCAGGTTGGAAGCGAGCACGTGTGGAGCAGCGGAAGTGTCACTGGTGGTTGGTTGTAGTTTCTCGATAACTTCCGGACTTGCATTCACTCTCCCAGTCTTCTGGACCCTCTACGTCATAAGGATTCTACACGGTAATGGACGTGAGCCGAGAGGTCACAGCAAGCTATGTACACAATATTGCTCCTCCATGACCACATGGCGAACAAGTCTACGGATGTAACATCACTTTCGCGAGAAATGGCAGAAGGCAATGATGATAAATAGCAAGAGGTGCAGCTTAAGGGTAGATTCCTGTCCACAGTACAGGCAAGGTGCAATCCCACACAATGTGTAGCAGTAATACTCGTATGATTGATGACCTTTGTTAGAAAATCAGTACGTTGTGAGTCGGTACCAGCCCACATGGCCTGAATCTCACCTCAATATACCAAATCTTGGATGTAATGGTACTCAACGTTGATGTACTTTGTGCGCGCATGGAACACACCATAGTTCTTCGCGATGGCCTTTGCTCTCTCAGGGTCACACCGAAGCATAACAAGGGGCGTGGAATGACGTAGCTTATAAAGCATGAGCACTAACCACACACTCTTGGATGCACAAGCGCCCGGAGCTACGTAATCTGCTTCTACAATATTCTGAGCGATGTAGCTCCACTATGCCATGAGACAACAGTTCCCCCAATGAGGAAGATGTAGCCGGTGTGACTCTTGCTGTCCGGGCTCCATGTCGAGACACTGTCCGTGTATCCTTCGAGGACAATGGAGGCCTGTCCTCGACAGCAAAGGCCGATGTTGACAGTGGACACGACATACTGCACGCACCAGACAATATCCTCAAGAACCCGTCTAAGCCGCACTTGTGAGAAATGCACAAGTAGGTTGACAGTGAGGGCGATGTCTGGTCGTGAAGTTGTGGCCAGGTACATGAGCGAGCCAATGACTCACAGGTACAGGGTCACATCGACTAGCTCCCCCAACTTTGCTGGTTCGTTGACCTCTAAAGTGTCTTGGCCATCGGGGTGAACCGGGGTTGATGTTGTGCGCATGCCACTGAGCAGCTCGGCGAAACGCTCCCCCAGAGTGAGAGCGTATCGATCCTGATGGACCAAGAGTGTTTGACGACTGTGATCACGCACAATCTACATGTATAGAAACACTACAGTCTCTCCCGGGTCCTTCATTTTGTATGTCTACTGGAGCACACTCTTGGGTGCTTCAAAAGCCTTCAGATCGGACGAAGCGATCAGAAGGTCATTGACGTAGACCAGGATGGCCGTGAGTGGTGCAGGAGTCTGGGAGAGGAAGAGTGATGGGTCCGTGGTGCACTTGACATAGCCTGCTCGTAGTAGCATGCTGGTGAGAACTTGTTCCAGCATTGAGGCTCTTGCTTCAGGCCATAAAGAGCCTTCTGTAGCCGGTTCACACGGCCAGTGCCATGCTCGGATCCTGGGAGCTGGACTATGTAGATCTCTTCATCCAGTCTTCCATGTAAGAACATGTTGTTGACGTCCATGTGGTGGAGCTCCCAGTCATCCTGGGTTACCTGTAATAGCAGGCCCAAGGCCGTGGTTGTTCATTGAAGTGGAGCACACGGCTTAGTCAAGGTGATCCCTTCCACTTGAAAGAATCCCATGGCAGTCAGTCATGCTTTGTAGCAGTTGATTGTGCCGTCCGGCTTCAGCTTCTTCCACAAGACCCACTTGGCCTAAACGACCTCGCGTCTGTGCAAAAGGTCTACAAGCTCGTAAACCTCATGTTCATCAAAGGCCGATAGCTCCGCCTTGCATGCTGCATGGCAGAGTGCCGCATCGGGCCCAGCCAAAGCATGACACAGTGTGCTGGGATCTGGTGTCACACTCACCATAGTGGGGTCTGGGGCCGCAACAATTCTACTATGTGTGACCAAGGCATAGGCCACGGACGGAGGACCAGCGGTGACGCAGGACTCAGCAGTTTCGGCCGCAAGTCGGCGGTCGTGAGCAAGGAGAACAAAGACTTTATCGCAGCCAGGGTGGACTTTGATGAGCCCCTGTGTGCTGAGGCCTAAGGCCCTCATGCCGGGGTCCTCACTGTGCACGCTGTGAGCAAGACACGAGTAGAGCCACTCGTCATCACCTCATCAATAGAGCTCTAGGGGCGGTGTAGCTGGAACAGGCAGTGAACATGCATCAGATAACGACAAAGTCGGTGATGTGTCGAGTGGTGGTGGTGTGTTGACGTGGGATATGGATGATGGGGGAAACAAAGGTGACTCAACTGGCGACGCAAATGACACAGGCGACGCAGGTGAATCTGCCGGTGAAGCAAGTGTGCATAACGAGGAAGGCACTTATGACTTAGTAGGTGACATAGGTGTTGGTAATGCAGAAGGGTAGGCGACATGAGTGACACAAGTAGGACAAGCGATGCAGATGATGCAGATGGTGTAGCCAATCCATGCGAGCCAACTGGTGGGTGGGACGGACTAGTAGCGCTGAGGGTGACAGGGACAGCGTCATTGGTCAGCCCACCCTCCCCTGCATGAGGAACCATACCACACCCAAGAGAATACGAATGCGGGGCACCTGCGTGCATGTCATAGAAGGAGAGAAAATCAAAGAAGAGCGCGTCTCTAGACTCGACAATGCGCCGCCGACTGGTGTACCAGAAGCGCTAGGCCTTGGAGCGTGAAGTCACACCCACAAATACGCAGACTCGACCACGAGGCGAGAACTTGGATGCTTGCTGTTCTAGTGTGAACCAAACGCAGGCAGGAAACCCCCTCACACGCGCGAGGTGGGCATGATGTTTGTACCATAGCTGGTATGGATTTGTGTGTTTGGGAGCGAGCCGTGAAGGATCCGATTCCAAACCCATTCATGTAGGCCATGCCCTCAAAGGCGAATGCTTCCAGTATGTAATTGTCCACCCACCTTGAACTAAAGACATCCGTTATGGTACGGTTCCAGCACTCCAACACACCATTTTGCTAGGGCGTGGCAGGGGCGGAGAGGTTGTGAAACACCCCCACTGCGGCAGAGTACCGGTGCAGGTCGTCCATGAACTCACCGCCTTGATTAGAGTGAAAAATCTAGAGGATATGCCCGGACTGAAGTTCAGCCATAACAAGCCACGTGCGCATAACCAGTGCAGCATTTCTTTTCAGGTAAAGATCGACCGCATGCGGGTGAAGTCCGTGATTTTTAAGATATATCTTCCTCTCGCATCCTAGAACTCCACTGGGAGGGGTTCCAAGAGACCATAGTGAACCATCTGAAGGGGCTCTAAAGCCTGTGATTCGGACTGAGGGTATGTGGCACGGTGTATCTTGAGTTGAGCGCATTGCAGGCAATTGGTCTTGGACGGTGCCTTAAAGGACGCTATGTCCAGACTGAGTGTAGGTTTTGGTGCAAATCAGGCAATCTACAACATCCAAGTGGACATGGCATAAGCGTTTATACACTAGATGCTCATGCTCAGGCGACAGTGTTCCCGTCACAAACACTCGTGCAGTGGGGGTTTCAGTGATGGTGATGGACGTGGGGTAGCAAGCAACGTGGTACAAGTCCCCGACTGCCTTGCCATGGAGCCCTACTTTCGTAGCAGTGCAAATGGAGACAGTGGCATCCTCACCTATGAAAACGAAGCTGAGACCCATCTGCGTGCAAGCACGTCCAGATAACAGGTTGATTTCTACATCAGGCACATACAGCATATTTGAAAGACAGAATGGCCCTGATGGCCCATGGAATTGCACCATACCTTCACCCTGAATAGGAACCTCATGCCCAACAACGATACACACAGACTTCACAGAGCCAACAGGACCAAGCACGACAAAATCATGGCAGCAACATGCCATGTGATGGGTGGCACCCAAATCTAAGATCCAGGTGGCATCCATTACATGCTTTGGTGAAGTGACTGACAACTGCCAATAGTGCAGATAGTGGACACAGGTTGCTTAGCAGATGACTGTTGAGCCGCGCGGGCAACACGTGCTTGTGACTCATCAACCCACGAAAGGTCGTCGTGGCCTATGCGGACAGTACTGAAGACAACGGACAGACCAGCATCATCACGTCCAAAAATCAACTCCACAGAATCAACAGCGCTTCGTGCCCCACCGCCACCATCCCGACTGCACGTCACGGACTTGAAAGACCCAACAGTGGGATCGTTGTGCTCAGTCAATGTGCTCGCACCTCCTTGAGTGGCGAGTCATAGGAGCTGGCGGAGCTAGGCAATGTCGTGGGCTTGCGTTGTGAGTTGCTACTACAAAGGTGACAGGTCGCTCATGTTATATGTGGCTATGTCAACTTCTGGTGGAGGCTACGAGTCAGTCGCTACTATGGAGTGTGTGGAGGCACTCCCGTGCTGCTTGAATGCCTGTTGCAGGCCTTGCACAATCTTTATCCCGTTTTTGGGGAGCTTGCACTCTGAGTAGTGGTATGCTCTTCTACACTTGTCGGACTCCCACTGTTGCCCCTGAGTGGGCTTTGGAGTCTCCTTTTCCTTGCCATCCTTGGTACCCCTCCTATTGTTCCTCCCCTTCTTCCCTTGGCCTGCTGCAGCTGTGCGGGTTGCTGCTACGGTTGCCTCCATTGACTGCGATGAATGGCAAGAGAAAAGGGGGAAGGTACGTGCTGTCTGGACTCCTGTTACAACTGTGGCTGATGCACCATGGCGGGCGTCATTCTTTGCTCCACGTCCTGCCACGTGTAGAAAGTGTTGAGTGGCCCAAGATGGCAGTAAAACTCTGTCAGCCATCTCCTAAAGGCTTTTCAGGATGAAGTTATCAAAAGTCTTTGCGTACTCGCACCCAGCACCAATCCTGATGGTGTTGAACGCCATGAGTTGACCCGACCTATTCTTCTCCTGGGCTGTGTACGACCGCATCACCCATCGCCAGTAGTCGATGTCTCATGTGCATCCTGGCGTAACAAGTTGAAGTTTGAAAATCACTGTAATGTCGTTGCCATGGTCAAGCCTTTGAAGGGAGGGGTTGCTAGCTTCTAGGCCCCAAGAGGATTAACCCCAGTGCCAGTGCGGGAATCACCAAGGTAGGGTTCAAAGTCGTGGATGTTCTCCTTGAGGATGGCCTTGAGGAGATCTTAGGCTGCACGAGCTGCGGTTGTTGTTTGCTGGGAGTCAACAGTCTGATATTGGGTGGTGTAGTATAGGTACACCCCCCGCTGACTACCTCGCGGCTCCCAAGTGGTGTAGATATCCTCCAGCCTGTAGGTGGGGTGGTCGTTCTCACACCATTTAGGGGGCTTTGGCGTCGACAGAGCTGCCAAGACAGCTTGTCCTGGCGACGGAGACGGGAGATGTTCCATCAGCGTTAGGAGCATCTGATCCTTTAAAGAAGATGGGTCTGCTTTGCTGCTTGGTGCTGCTTTGCGCGCTGAGCGAGTCCAACACTATTTTTCCAACTGTGTGAGGTGCAGGTGTAGCATGCCTTCCTTGTCATTGGCATCCGAGTTTGACTCCGGAAGGTCCTCGACCGGCCTAGGATCGAATGCTCCTAATGCTGCATCTACGTTGGCTACAACCACACTCTCAATTGTCATCTTGGACTTACATAGTGCATCACAGAGCAGCTTCTGCTGACGCACTGCAGTTGCTACAGCAGCAGCTGCTGCTGCTGTTGTGGCTGAACTGTGTCATGAAACAGCTTGAACAGATCAGCCATATGCTTGGCTGTCTCTTCAGCCTACTGAGCGTGCTGCTCGTGCAACTTGCACAGGGTGCGTGCCAGCGAGTTAGGGCTAGACGGGGATCCGTCCCCCGTCATGCCCGCTGAGTCGCCAATCACGTCGGAGGCAGCAACACCAACATTCATAGTGGATCTAGCACTGCCAACTACGGCGGGTGCATCCTTGGGCATCGGTGCATAGGATGTCACGAATGTGTGCCTCTACTACTAGCAGTTTTGTTGAGTGGTTGACGCTGCAAGAAAAAACGGCAGCATTTACCCCGCCCCAATGGACGTGGAATCCGTGTAGAGGCCATTTTCAGCTTGAGAACCATCAAGAGACCCCCCCACGCTGCTGAAGTGTTTTTGGCGGCATTTTCCCCATCCCAGTGGGCGTGGGAAATCAAGGAAGGCCGAGTGATTGTCTGTGGGTAGCTGAACCACCCCCACCCAACCCAGGGGCAGAGGGGAGTCCATCTAGCAAGGGGGAAGGTAATACCAAAAGAGATCTGATGAATGGAGTGGTGCTCTGACTACTGTTGCTGCTGTCGCTTCTGCTGCTCCTACTACTGTTGTTGTTGTTGTTGTTGTTGTTGTTGTTGTTGTTGTTGTTGTTGTTGTTGTTGTTGTTTTT
>SZWC01000492.1:95955-112349 GCA_023375785.1 Penium margaritaceum
GACGATGCAGCGGCATGTTCGTAAGGATTGACTTGGAGGCATAAGTAGAATCAAGATTTTTCAAAACTTCCGTTGGCGCGAGGATGCCACGGACAAGGAGTTACTGTCGTTCGGCGAGGCAGAGGTATATGGTGGCGAGGGCGCAGTCATGCTTCTCACTGTAGGTACGGGCCTCGCCAGGAGAGAGGGAGCCATCTGTTGCTTCCTTCTCCTTCTCATCCACCTGGCTCCAGAGACCCTTCTCCATCATTACCACCTTCATGTTGTGGCTCTAGTTGAAGAATTTCTTGCCTTGGCCGGCGTCAACATCGTAAACGATGTTGACGTCGGCCACCACCGAAGCGGATGTCGCCATGGTAGTGCAACGTTCAGCCCCCAAAAGACTCTCTTATACAACAGGGTGCAAGGAATGCGTTAAGGGTGAAGAAATGCCTTGTTCTAGCTCTGATACCACTGGTAGAAACTGGGGCAACCCTCAGGGAGGTGATCAGGCTCACGAAGAGCCGACTAGGTAGGACCAACAGTATGTGAGAGGAAGCCCATACATGCCTTTTTTGGCTAAGGGAGCACTTAGATACCCTCTGTCAAAGTCTACCCTCTAGCACACTCTCCTAGCCTAGCGGGATGAGCGGCAGTCACCTCGTCACACATAATAATTATGCTTCACATGACCTGCACAGCCAATAATCATGGACTGCTCCTTCCTCAAAGTTTCCTGGATGTCCTCCAGCCAGATTTTCTCCTCGAAGGCTGCTCTCAACCGTCCTGGTCAATAGTTCTGCTGCCTTTTGAGCTGAAAGTGCTGAGGTTGTCACTTCAATCCGACCCTTAATCTCCAAACTTTGGAAAGCCATGTCTCACTCAAATGGACTCCGAATTGAGTTATGGAAGATACGTTAGAACCTCTGAAACACCTTCTATGCAACTGTCATGCCAGATGTCTTTTATTGAGCAGCCTATTTTTTTTCTCTTTCTGGCACCCTCACATCCATGAGACATGACACAAGAACCAAGGACATGTAGAGAAACTCTCAGGATATCCAATAATGTTAAAAAAAAAAAACCTGAAATCATGTGGCTAATGCATTGTTGCACGACGTTGGGATCTTGTCTTCAAGATTATGGTTCAAAACAACTCCTTGGCAAAGCAGGAGATATAGTTCACTTCAAAGGAATAAAAGGAAAAACCTGCCATTTAGGAAAAGGGGAAACTTGAGTACTTTATGATGAAGAGTAAATGTACTCAAATATCAAGTTTCAGAATTTTCAAGTGCATACATGAGTCATACTTGGGACCTTAGATAATCGATATGAGCATCGAGTGCATAGTCACTTCAAGTAACTCCTCCAAGACGTTCGGGATTTTAAATGATATCAAATTGTGTCTCTATTATATTCTAACACTATCCAAAATTCAGTTGAATATTGTAAATCCTGAAATCNATGGGACCGCACAAATCAGAGTGAACGAGTGAGAGAAGCTCAGCCACCTCCTTCCCTTCCCCGGAGAAAGGAGAGCATACTTGCTTTCCTTCAATGAAGCTCTTACAAGCCAATGCACTAGGCTGCTTTATCCCCTTGAGCTGCAAGTCATGGACCATTTGTTGCATGGAGATGATGGAAGCAAAGTCAAGGTGACCAAGCCGGCGGTGCCAAAAGCTGATGTCGTGTTTTCCCTCCCTTGCTGCCAACGGTGAGCCAACTTCCTTCTCCTATGCAACAAAGAGGTGGTAAAGGAATTTCTCCTTGTCCGCATTTGCAAGCACATGGCATGCATGGGCAGAGATAGTACAGCCACCATTTGCAAAGCAAACATGCATGCCTTTGGAGATGAGAGAAGAAACAGAGAGGAGTTTAGGTGCTAGCCGTAGAACATGGTGCACTCCCTTCACACGATTTTCCATGTGCTTGCCCTCAATGGAAGCACAAAACACAATCTCACCCTCCCCAACTGTCATTTTTACATGATTGTCCCAAATGTATACCCAATGAGGCTCAATAGCGGTGTAGACGACAAACTACTCCCAACAATAAGTCATGTACCACGTGGCCGTCCTATCAATGATCCTGAACAAGGCGGTGTTGTTGGAGATATGCAGGACCCGGATGGTGGTCACGAATCCACTCTCCCAGTTTGCTGCATTTGCGGAAGTGTCGGAGTGCTTTCCCGCTCCCACTCTAGTTGCAAGGTCTGCCTTCTTCTTCTGGAATTTGTGCGTCTAATCGCTTGACTTCTTGTAGTAGTGGCAGTTCCCCTTCTTCTTCCCTCTTCCACCGTTGCCCCTGGTTGGTGCACCACCACTCTCATGACCAGATTTTGTGATGAGAGCAATTTCCACTCCGCTTCCACCCTCCTCTCCCTTGTGTTGCTCGTCCTCAATCAACAGGCTCTCCTCCACATCGTTGAGGGAGAGCTTATCGCCACGCTGGTCCGAGGTAACAAGGAGAGGAGTGTAGCTACTACGAAGGCCAGAGAGGATGGTTAGCATGAGCACACACACTCTGTAACAGGATCCTCAATCGCAGCAAGCTGGTTAGAGAGATAGACTTCAGCATGTTGATATAGTCAACCATGGATCCGGATTCATCCATATTCATAGTGTTAAAGCGACGATGCAGCGGCATGTTCGTAAGGATTGACTTGGAGGCATAAGTAGAATCAAGATTTTTCAAAACTTCCGTTGGCGCGAGGATGCCACGGACAAGGAGTTACTGTCGTTCGGCGAGGCAGAGGTATATGGTGGCAAGGGCGCAGTCATGCTTCTCACTGTAGGTACGGGCCTCGCCAGGAGAGAGGGAGCCATCTGTTGCTTCCTTCTCCTTCTCATCCACCTGGCTCCAGAGGCCCTTCTCCATCATTACCACCTTCATGTTGTGGCTCTAGTTGAAGAATTTCTTGCCTTGGCCGGCGTCAACATCGTAAACGATGTTGACGTCGGCCACCACCGAAGCGGATGTCGCCATGGTAGTGCAACGTTCAGCCCCCAAAAGACTCTCTTATACAACAGGGTGCAAGGAATGCGTTAAGGGTGAAGAAATGCCTTGTTCTAGCTCTGATACCACTGGTAGAAACTGGGGCAACCCTCAGGGAGGTGATCAGGCTCACGAAGAGCCGACTAGGTAGGACCAACAGTATGTGAGAGGAAGCCCATACATGCCTTTTTTGGCTAAGGGAGCACTTAGATACCCTCTGTCAAAGTCTACCCTCTAGCACACTCTCCTAGCCTAGTGGGATGAGCGGCAGTCACCTCGTCACACATATTAATTATGCTTCACATGACCTGCACAGCCAATAATCATGGACTGCTCCTTCCTCAAAGTTTCCTGGATGTCCTCCAGCCAGATTTTCTCCTCGAAGGCTGCTCTCAACCGTCCTGGTCAATAATTCTGCTGCCTTTTGAGCTGAAAGTGCTGAGGTTGTCACTTGAATCCGACCCTTAATCTCCAAACTTTGGAAAGCCATGTCTCACTCAAATGGACTCCGAATTGAGTTATGGAAGATACGTTAGAACCTCTGAAACACCTTCTATGCAACTGTCATGCCAGATGACTTTTATTGAGCAGCCTTTTTTTTTTTCTCTTTCTGGCACCCTCACATCCATGAGACATGACACAAGAACCAAGGACATGTAGAGAAACTCTCAGGATATCCAATAATGTTAAAAAAAAAAAANATTATGGTTCAAAACAACTCCTTGGCAAAGCAGGAGATATAGTTCACTTCAAAGGAATAAAAGGAAAAACCTGCCATTTAGGAAAAGGGGAAACTTGAGTACTTTATGATGAAGAGTAAATGTACTCAAATATCAAGTTTCAGAATTTTCAAGTGCATACATGAGTCATACTTGGGACCTTAGATAATCGATATGAGCATCGAGTGCATAGTCACTTCAAGTAACTCCTCCAAGACGTTCGGGATTTTAAATGATATCAAATTGTGTCTCTATTATATTCTAACACTATCCAAAATTCAGTTGAATATTGTAAATCCTGAAATCATTTTTTTCCCCTAAAAAATGTATCCTTCTAGGAGTGGTCATAGCTGTAAAAAAAATCTTGGAATAGAATATTAAAAGGCAGGGTAGTCTTCCAAGATGCCCTCTGTCGATCGGCTTAAAAATCCCCCCTTTTTTTTGTACAGTGGTTACTGTATGTAATGAAAAAACATTTCCACTCACATAGTGTAGGCACTTGTGTATGACTTCGATGCAACATACATGAAGGACATAACTATTGCCTACCTGACATACATTAGTTCCTCAGCTCCACGCATGGATGTCTCTCTCATTAACTTTATGGACCACCATGCAATGACCTCTGGGGTTTTTTTTCCTTGGCCAATGAAATGCTTGCCAAATGTTCTGACGTCTAGTGATCTGCTCCATAATACTATGGCAGCTTTGATTTTGTTGCAAAACTGTCGATACAGCTATCACAAACCTTAGCAGTATGTCAATACTACGTATTCGGCTCCTTGACAACGTTCAAACTTGAAAGAGAAGGGCCTTGATATTCTCAAAGCCCCTAACTTCTCGGTGTACTTTCTCAAAGATTTCACTCACGATGCAGCATCACACACGTTACTTGCCTCAAGTGCTGACAATCTCAAGTATGCCTCGTTCTTGTTTTTGTACTTGTAGACATGCACTCGGAACTTCTGACACTTGGTCATAAAAGTTTAATCACTGTTGATTACAGAATATTCATTTATCCTAATTTCTCACACTATCTTTTCTTCCACAAAATCTACATGTTCACTCGCAATGTTTTTGCAAATCTCTGTTTTTCAATGGATTACATACCATGTAACAACAATGGTGAAAGGAGGGAGTGCACCCTACAATGAGCATTGGTAAACCAATAAGGAATTCAGCAATGGAGGGACAACAACAATCAAATCACGATGCTCTCCAAGACACCAGGACAGCAGTAGCAACAAGATTTGTGGCAAATGGTGTGGGACTGAAAACCATGATGACTAAAACAGTGAGATAACTTTTGGGGTTGTTGAGTCCCTGGCCTCTGCTGCTGCCTGTTAGGCCGACACCTAGTTTGATGGCAGGAGGCACCAGCTGACAGGCTCACATTAATGAAAGATGAAGACGTCGATGAAGAAGTTGTGAGCACTTAAAAGCCTCAACAACCATCTACTTCAACAAAACACTATGACATGAAGGAGAGGCAGAATGTAGGTGCATATAATGTAGTGCCCACCAAGAGAAGTAGTGCTCAGGTCTCTAGTTTCCACTAGAGACCTGAGACAACCTCAAGCAGGATGTCCTCGAACATGCTGAAAACTGAAATGAGAAATGATTTACAATTTCCATCAACAACGACAATAGTCAACGTCAATACACACAATATTCATCCACAACTAGCACTGGCACTAACTTTTCCCCTTATGAACTCTGTTATCACTTTAACAACAGCCTCAATCGATATAGAGTGGAAATCAATACTCATGAAGATCTTCCGTAAATGATTGCGATGGCCGACTACATTGACGATGTAGATTACTATGCTCAGATGCATTAGTCCGATTGCTTGTGAGTACAAAGCCATAATCTTGTTGTGTCGGAGGGAAGTCATAGTTGACGGAAATATCCACACTGATGGAGAGGGACACCGTCAATGACTACGACCTGTTGAAACACTAGAACAGGGCCACATTTTATGCGACGGTTGGAAGTGGCAAGAGCACATCAAAAACGGGGGAAGCTCTAGAAACAAATCTGAAGAATCAGGAAATAGCATGAGACAAGAGTATGCGAAGGATGTCCTTTGAGGAAAAAAAGATGTATGCTGAAAATTTTCCCATTTCAATAGCTCACAAAACTGTGGTCAAAACGTCTCGAGATGAAGAAATGTAATGAGGTGTACGAGCATGACCAACCAACGATACTGCTCCATGCGCAAAATGATACAACTGTTACTAGATGGAGAGGCAACTCTCAATTGCTTTTCATGAAGGAGATGGTTAAAAGGCTAGGTTTGAAGGCTGAACCAGGGATGTTTGAAGGAAAAAATGTCTATGTAATAGTTTGATTTGTCGACTTCACGTACCTCTCCAACTGCAATTTGGGGAAATGAAGAACATGATGAAAGAAATTCCTCTTCCAAATCATTGTTGATCAACCAAAAGAAACCACTCAAGAAGCGTTTATTTTCTTGTGGAAATTTTTTGACTTCAAGAGAGAAGTAAACTTCTCCAACAAATTTGACGTTGAAGGCATAGTTTTGCCGGCAGAACCAATGAAACTTCGCCTGCGATGGAATGGACAAACTGTTCCAAACCAGTGGATGGGGTTGCGAGGGTTTTGAGTGGGGGGTAAGAGGATTCTATCGCATGGGTAATTACCCATGCGATAGAAGGCAACCAGATGGGTCCCGCTATCGTAGGACCCAGCAGGAGCCCACTTACCTATGAACCTTAAACCACCGGGTATGATTAGGAGGGAATTTCATTAGGCTTGAACTTTGAAGAAATGCTTGTGAACACGCTGACATTGTCAATGATCTCGCAAAACTGAGGTTGATGTTGGAACATTTCTGACATCGGCCTTACCAATTTCAGAACGCAGTCTTCGTGAATGATTGCAAAGGCTTTGAAATGACATCGTTGAGGCTGATGTCAGAACTCGCTAAATTTTGTCCTCGATCTCGACGAGTACCAAAATCAAGAACAAAGTTAGCATTACACTTTCAAGGGGGGCATTTTGACTCCCAACCCGACCATACATTTTTGACAATGTTAGTCATACAACCAAGTATCAGCACAATCCGCGAGATCATCAGAGAAACGGTTTCACCTTTTTTAGAACTATTGGAATGAAGGGACTCCTATTTTTGATTGAGTGATTCATGACACAGTGGCAGTTACAAGGAGAATTAGAGGAGATCACAAAAAAGGAATTTTTAGAAGCCACATCACGACAAATCACCACTTCAAGTGATGTGACTGCAAAGAATCTTTGATGAGGAGGCACACATGACTCGTCCACGTGGAAACTGATGAAGACAGAAAATTTGCATGAGCTCAAGCCACAAACTGAACTCCTTCATTAACAAGAAAACCAAAAAAAATAAATTGAACATGACAGAAGATTTTGCATGACTCACAGAGGAGCTTGAAGGGGTTTTCCCCAACAAACTACATCAAGAGATACTGCTGGAATGCACAGTTGACATCAAAACCGGACATGAAATCAACAGTCAAAAGGAACTATTCGATGAGCGACCCCAAGATGACCAAGATGAAATGGAAGCTGAACGACATGCTCAGTTAGGGTTTTATCCGGCCTTCAATGTCACCAGACGTAGCTCCAGTTTTTTTTTTTGGTTTCAAAACAGAAGACAAGTAAAACATGGATGTGTGTGTAAAACAAGGCATTGATCAACATTGCCATAAACAAAGAAACTGCCCCTCCTTTGTGAGCAAACTAGCTTTTCAACAAAATTTGAGAAGCACATTTTGTTCCAAAAGGTCATCCTCTAGAGCGGTTATCACTAGATCGTCATATGTGATAAGCACGCCAAGAAGATGATATTTCACGCGCACTACAAACACGTTGAGTTTACTAATATGTGTTTTGGACTCACAAATGTCCTGGAGACATTTGTTATGCCATTAAACATCATGTTTCAGCTGTAGCTTGATGAATTTTTTGTTGTCTACCTTGAAAACATCATGGTGTAGACCGCCACGGTAGAGGAACGAGATGGAAACCTCTCAAATATTTACAAAGAGAGATTTGTTAGAAAATTATTGAATTGTGACTTCTGTCATTGTTCAAATAGTTATTGGGCCACATCATCAGCGGTGTACGGATCACAATGGACCAAAAAGAAAGTGACGGTGACACCCAATGAAGTTTAAGATGCCGAAGTATTTTAGGCATCGTTAAGTACTACTAGAAACTTATACATAGCTATGCCAAAATCTCATTCACCCTCCGATGTCACTTGTTAAAGCACCAAGATGTTGTGTACACGTCACAAATACCATGTGTGTAATAGATGAACTACGTGGTGCATGGCGGTCATAAACAAGTTCAAGAAATGGCATCATTACGTGGAATAGGGACAATGTGTTGTCTGCACCGCCACCATGTACTGAAATACCTCACGGGAAAGCAAAATTCAAACCTATGAAGATAATCGGTAAATGGAGTTCATTGAGCTGAAATTCAGCTATGGCATTGAAAAGCTTCCAACAGACGTCCAAACCCGGCGACTGGATTTTGTTCATAAGAACAACACGATAAACTTGGTTGACACCCATGCATCAACCAGCAGTTGCCAAGAGGTTGTTACAAGTAAAGCGCGCGCAAAACTCAAAATTTGGCCTAACAAATTCTTATGGCTATGACGACTCACTCACCACACATCAAAGAGATGTCACGGATGATTTTGGAGGAGTGCCACGACACTGGTCATCGTCAGGTTTGGTCAAGTCCGGTTTGGTTTGGTCCAATCCCGTCAGACACTTTGGACAGGAAGAGGCGCTAAAAACAATTGCAAAGGGGTACCTGTGGGACAATACGCAAACCGATGTTACAATTTTACTACAAGACGTACAAAGTGTATGTATGCCAAAAACCGAGACAAAGAAAATATCCAACTTTGCTCCAACTACCATCGGTATCAAAGGAGCAATGATTTGACATCTCCACGAACTTCGTGACAGGCTTTCCCATCACACCAAAAGGGTTCGACACGATTCTCGTGGTTCTTGACAGTTGTTAACGATGTTGTACTTTACCTTGACCATAAAAACAATCACCATCCAGTGACCATCACCGCCACGATGGAACTACGTCCGACGACAACCATGCTGTCTCCTCCACCACCACTGCTAGAGATGGAATATTTGCCAAAAAACTTTGGCTAGGTCTAATAACTCGCTACGGTACTAGGATTGAGTTATCGACGGTCTTCCATCCTCAAACCTACTTGCAGACCAAAAAAACCTCTTGAATAACTATTATGAACCCTCAACAAGCCACATGTAAAAAATCAGGAGGTCAAGCTACTGACCACAAAGCCTGCATACAGCATCATGACCTCAATATTCGCAGGTAAAAAACCTTTGAGTTCGCTTATGGGAAATTGTCCCCAAATGAAGCAAGTTTGTTGAGTTCCAGCAATACACTAATTGTCATCATAAAGTATGGGACGAGACAAGTCAGACTGTCACAGAGAGATAAGGAGGAATAGAGCAAGTTGCTAACAAGCACTGGACAAGTACAGATCTCTAATTCGGTAATGCTTTCCTACTCACCTCGCCGATCTTCAAGCTATGAGGACATGATTACGCGAAGCTCAAACCTCGGTAGCTGTGATGGTTAGTCATCAAGGAAATGTCGACACCTATCATTACCAAGATCCACCTACCTCTCAGCATGACTATGCACCCAGTGTTCCACCTCAAATGAATCAAACACTACCGAGACCCAAGCAAGTACTACCCAAGCAGAGACTTACCTCTGCCACCACTTTCGGTTGCAGATGAGGGCACATGCTTTGAGGTCAAAGCCATCCTTGAAGAAGAACACTCTTCAAGACAACGTTCGGGACAGCATTCAGCAGATTGACGGCCAACAGATGAAATGAACCTCCGGCTCACAACACGCCAGGACATCCCAACTAAAAGGGGGGAAATAGTTTGAAGTCCGAGGTACACAAGTTTCGATACTTTACCCATTGGCATTTATGTTGTCACATTCATGGCCAACCATGCAAAAACCTCTACATTGCGATGCCACTCGACTGAGATAATCATAATTAAGTTGTTCCCTCTCAAAGATCCGAAAAATGGACCCTTTTCCAATGTCTTTGACGGATGTATTGCAAATCACATAGATGTTCGATAGTGATGGATCGACTCCTCGACGATGCTAGAATTTATAAAAAATATCTTTGATATCCATACAAACATCCAGTTTCTCGATTTATTTTCTCGGAGATGCCACTCATGATGTCGCGTTGCACCCGTCGCTAGCCTCGAGTGCTCAAGTATGCGTCATTCTTGTTTGAACACTTGTATGTATTTGCTCTACAATCGACACGTCATTGAATTAAAATGAATATGAAAAAAAATCAATTGTATTTTGCTCTACAACTTCTATTTGTATATCACCTGGGTTATCCTCGGCTAAACAATTTCCTCACCTTCAAGTGGAAGCGGTCAAGGATGGACTTTAAGATTCTGGATTAAATTATGAAAAATTATTTTTAATTTTTTGATGAATTACCAATCATTACCAATCTCTACTAGTATTCCTACCTAATGATTTGAAGTGGCTGGTTGAACCATTGGAGTATCCAGGTCCTGAGAATCCGCCTGGCCTCGTTTAGTTTCGACCCGAGCCAAAAAATGCATAAAAGGGGATCTCCTGCCCAGATCATCTATCGCTAGTGGAGTTCCAGGTCCATTGGAATTGCCGCACAAAGCGCGCTCCTCCTGACACCAGTCGAACGCATGCCATGCCGGTGGTGAGCGGGGACGAACGAAATCATCGCCGATGTCGTCACTGACTGGTCGACCATGACGGCGGCGGTAAACAAAGCTTGAGCTATCACATGGTCGCGCAGGCTGGTCAACGGTGTAGCCTAGCCGAAATTCCATGCGATGTTTGCCATCAGCCATCTACTGCAAGTAATGCCATCATTGATGACGCTGCATTCGTCACCTGTCTGTGGTTGCCGCGTGCCGTGCGATGCACATGCGCGGTATCTTTGTCAGAAACCATCGCAGCATGTGCATCACTCGACCGAGATGAAAATCGAACAGTGTTCAACGTGTTTCAATCTCCACATAAAGCGGCGGGCGCCAGCGATGACTTTCTGCTGAACGACAAAATGCAGCAAAAGGTGCCGTGAATCATCGTCGCATGTCCTTTGGACCTTGCATTGAAGAGTCAAACCTGATTCATCAACAAAGCGAGGAAAAAGGTATGCTGAATTTTTTCACCTAAAGACTTTTCAAGAAGCAATCCGCACTTCTCGCGCGCACANTCACTCGAGCGAGATAAAAATCGAACAGTGTTCAACGTGTATCAATCTCCACATTAAGCGATGACTTTCTGCTGAACGACAAAATGCAGCAAAAGGTGCCGTGAATCATCGTCGCATGTCCTTTGGACCTTGCATTGAAGAGTCAAACCTGACTCATCAACAAAGCGAGGAAAAACATATGCTGATTTTTTTTCACCTAAAGACTTTTCAAGAAGCAATCCGCATTTCTCGCGCGCACATCCCCCCCCCCCTGGGCATCGTCGCCGGGGTTTTCGGACCATCCCATGCGACGAGTGACTTCCTCCACACAGAGTCAGCAGCAACATGCCAATGCCGCTACTTCAGCGATCGCAGCAGCCCGTCGAAGCAAGTGCAAGTACGGCCGCCATCCTGCCTGCATGCTACCTGCTTGGCCGTGCCTGTGATGACGGCATGCGAGGCTATCAGCCTAGCGGACTCATCAGCCACATCACAGTAGGCAGTGGCGGCTGCATGCGAATCTCGATCCCTGTCAGTCAAGCGTGAGATCAACTGCAAGTCGAAACACAACTTCAAGTCCTTGGTGCTCGAGTCTCCCACGCAGCCAGCTCGATAGCCAGGTCAACTGTTTGTGCTGAATCAACTCACTTCACAATGGATGCAGTTTTTGTGGGAGCAATCAAGATCATGGCTGTCCCTCTCAGCACCATCCTGGAGAATGTCCTCATCATCCTTGCAAGTTTCATGGGATGGCTCGTTCCCTCAGATTTTCTGGCCACATTCCTCAGCAGGCTTCTTGGAAAGGGTGAGGTAAGCCACGTGTGCAACAGCAGCAGCAGCAGCCTCATGGATGACAACTCAACTGAATGCGAAAGCATCTATTGCGAGAGCTGCTGCTGCTGCTGCAGCAGCAGCAGCAACAGCAGCAGCAGCAGCAGCAGAAGCAGCAGTAGCAGCAGCAGCAGTCTTGTTCATACAGCCTGCATTGGCAGCCCACGCGGCCCTCTCGGACTGGAGGATGAGCTGCCACCAGCTTGCAATCCTTTCCAGCTCCGCAACAAAGGCGAGCTGAGAGAAATTGGTCACGGAGCGTTCGGAAAGGTCTACAAGGGAATGCATCCCGTGTACGAGGTAGAGAAGGCGTTCAAGTTTGTCTCCGCCACTTCCGAACCTTGCTGTGAGAGGCTGCGGAAGGAATTTGACATCATGCGCAAGCTACAGAAGAGCGCCAACGTGCTGGCAGCAGATGAGTTGGCGGTTGACGAGGATGGCAGAGAGGCGTGCCTGGTGCTGGACCTGTGCGCTGGTGGCGATCTCTGGAGCTACGCGTGCACGAGGGTGGGAGTGCTTATCGAGAATCAAGAATCCGAAGACTCCCTGGTGTGGCCCAATGGAGGCCTGCCTGAAGCGGAGGCCTTGGCAGTCTTCAGCCAGATGGTGGCGGCAGTCGCCGACGCGCACGCTGCTGGCATTATCCACATGGACATCAAGCCAGAAAACTTCCTCATGCGCAACTTCCCAACAGGATGGCAGGAGGCCTCTCGTTTTGCCATCCCTGGAGAAGCCACTGTGAAACTTATTGACTTTGGGCTGGCTATGGACGTCTCAGAAGGCGGCCAAGTGCAGAGGCTTGGAGGGTCACGACCATACATGGCGCCGGAGGTGGTGGCAGCATGCTCGAGGGGAGATGCAGCAGGGGTCGGGCTCAAAGCTGATGTATGGTCATTGGGCGCCTCTCTCTATCAGCTGCTTTCGGGCTGCGCACCTTTTGAGCACGTGCCAGTGCCCGAGGGCTGCAGCCATGCCGAGGTTCCCTTCCTCGCCGCCAGGCCTGGTGGGGAGGCTTGCCTCCTCTTTGAGGCTGATGAGTGGTTGGGCGTTTCAGAGCCCACCAAGGCTCTGGTGAGGAGGCTCATGAGCTTTGACAAGGCGGCCAGGCCAACTGCAGCAGAGGCAGTTCAAATGGTCCAAGCACTGTTGTGATGGCCGATGCTTCAATGGCGTTTGCTCAGGGCACCCTACTGCGGTTGGGCGACCCTGGTTGCTTCCTTGTAACTACTGGAGCTCTGGCAGGCATTTCGGGTTGAGTAACCCGCTAGAGTCGGTTATTTATGTTCCTATGTACATGTATGATCTTATTAAGCAGTTACCTCCTCGTAGCTCATTTGTGACTGCAAACTCTTCTGAGGAACTTAATTTTGTTGCAACACACCCATGCACGGAAATCAGCTAATGGAAAATGATGTTGCCCAGCATAGGTCTCTGCCACGGCAAGGACCTTGGTCAAATGAACACCTCAGAGCCACAAACAAACAACCATTTGTGTCGCAGGCTGTCCAATGAACCCTTTTAAAGCCGTTCAGCCTCGTAAACGTTTGCGAATATTGGTTGAAACATCTTCTATTCTTGCACCTCGTACATAAGTGCGGCAGATTTGTGTTCCATATGATGACCATCTCCTTACGAAACCGAACTCAGTTATTGCAGTGATTCCTCGTGATGAATGGCACACATCAACATTCAATATTCTTGCTGGAACAGATGCCAAGTGCCTATATCACATCTGCGACTCAGTCTCAACACAACTCGTACTGGCTAGAATTGAAGTCTCTAGAGTTGTAAGGCGTCAACATCTCAGCCAGTGAGTGCGTTGCACCAAGCCCTAGCCTACCTGTTGGCCACCCTTCCTCATTTCGCTTATGGCATGCCAATGGCTCCTGAACCTAGGCAGACTAAAAGTATGCATGCCATTGAAAAGGTGGAACGCGGATTGTTTAACTATTTTTCCAGTGCACAGATGAGATCTTCTTCATGGCAGAGTGTGTACAGCTTGAGCTATTCAAAGCCCGTTATCTGCCACAGGCTGTTTCATGAGCTCAGCGTGCTGATGCAGACCATCGGCCTTTGCTCGGCCTTTGCTCTGCAGCAGCTGACTGACAGGTGCACATCACACATGGGACAGAAAGGAGAGGACCAAGGGAGGAGGAAAGATTCCAAACCTCTCCAACAAGGGAAACATATCCATCAAATCAAAAGCGGCACCTGTCATGTGTTTGAGGTTCAAAACCACACGACGCAACCAAGCTCGATGTCACAGAGGGCTGGTTGTGATGACCCAAAACTCTGCAACATAACCGTGGTCACTGTGGGTTTTCAGTGTCTCGCAACAGATCAAAACCACCTTGAAGCACCACACATCTTTGCTCACACTAAACCGTCCGAAACCAGGATTGAGACATGTCCATGGCCCTGCATGCACGCGAGAATGTCGTGAAAAAGTTGCCATCGTTGAACTGCAGTCGGCATCATCACGCCGACGTGTCCACAGGTGCTGGGGAATCTGCCCAACCGCACAAAACAGAGTGCCTCAGGAGGCGGCCAGCCGCAGGCAGTGAGGCTTCACTATGCTTCCTAACCATGAAGTTCTATGCCTATCATGGCATGGTGTGATGCATGTGGCAGGCCGCATGCGGCCGGTCGCATGAGAGACCTCATGGTCAAAATGTAATTGTTGTTCGTGCTCTGGCGGTGTATGGTTTGCAGGTGCTTAAATTCTTAAGACGCTTTGCAAAGCGTCTTCAGAATTTAAGCAAGAAAAGCACATGTTTCTCGTAAGGGATCCACCATGACACACTGCCACTAGGCCAGCATCGCGCTGCGTAAGCCGCAGTGTGTTGCTTGCTTGACAAAGCTCACTCGCAGGAACGCTATGGCAGTCGACAGCTTCCTTGACAGCACCAGCTTCAGCCTGCAAGACTTCATGTTCTCTCTGGGATGTTTTCTGTGACAAGCTCCAACTGGACGTTGCCTCAGCCCATGGCTAGCTTCATAGCACAGAGGTCCTGTTTCTTCATCCACTGCTTCTTTTGGTTTGTTGTTCAGAAAACGGAGTGGCCAGTACCGTCATCGGGACTCAATGATTCATTGTTTTGGTGCTTTGAATTCAATCTTCCAGCCTGGCACATGCTGTTGTGAAGTCTGACTGGTGCGCTTGCCACTGTGGGGCCGAGGTGCATCATCAGCCCCAGCTCATTCTCTGGCCACCGTTGGTTTGTCCAAGCGTGCCTCTGTTGTTTTCAACCGCACTCCGACAGTCTGTCACTTTGTGATCCATTCAGAGCATCCTCCCTCCTGCACATGTTAAGTGCAGTGGTTACTGAATTCCCTCACTTGCAAGCATACTACAATGAAAAGCATGTTGCGTGTTGTTCACATCACCAACCACCAAAAGCAAGACTTCTCCTCCAATGTGGGTGAGGGTTCTAAAAAATGGGGATGGGACTGTTGCTATGTCTGTCATTGTAACATTCGTGCTTGTCGCCACTCACTCATTGGGATGTCGTGGCGCTCGATACCTACTTCGACACCATCAGCCGCAGTTGGAACTTTCTCACGTGTCCTTTGGAGTGTTTTCAGTGACCAGCTCTCGAAGACCATTTTCTTGGTGGTGTTATAGTTTATTGTTCTTGGCTCAGTTATGCACGGTTAATGCTTCTCAACCAGATACTTCTGTAACTTTGTCACTCAGACAGCCAAGCAGCTTGTTCAACTGCTGGGTTGTACCCATCTGGCTTTTAGGAGCTTGCAGCTAGGTTATTCTGTTATCTATCGGTTAGCTGGACTTTTGCACTCCCACGTGCGTTTGTGGGTGAGACTAAATCCCTTTACTTGTTTTTTTTAGCCAACTTCACTCTTACGCAGTTTCAAGCAAATCTTTGCCGTATCTCCGCCGTTTCAAGCTCCACCTTTCATGGTGTCCTTCTTACAATGCTGCCTCTCACATACTGAATTCCTAAAGGGGGGTCTCCCATTTCCTCATGGTATCAGAGCTATAGAGAGACTACACTAATGCACCTTACCATACAGTGCAGAGCAGTACAAGTAGAGATGTCTGGGCTGGGCTGGACTGTGCTGGGTGGGGCGTACAAGTCATGGCTACATGGAGACCATGAGCTAAGGGCTCACGTCACGCAGTTCTTTGGCACAGCCGGAGACAAAACGCTGCGATTTTTTTTTCCGCAGGTTCCCTTGTCGGATGTGCCATCTTGGCGACACCGTTCTAGGCTTCCACAGGAGCAGTGGTTTCGCTCAGCACCAATGACAGAGGCATCTTCACTAAGACGCATGAGCCACAGCTGCTGCACCTGCAGCAAAAACAGCAGCTGCTACAGCTGCAGCATCTCCATTCGGCAGCAGCAATAGTAGCAACTACTGAATTCAGCTGCAGGAGCAGAATCAGCTGGATTCGGCAACAGTAGCAGTAGCTGCCGGTGCACCCGGATGCAGCAGCAGCAGCTGTACTACCAGTCGGCCTTCACATTCAAACCCTCGGCCGCAGCAGCTGCAGCTGGTGCATCAGCAGCAGCAGCAGCAGCAGCAGCAGCAGTAGCAGTAGCAGT